>JAQFYC010001083.1:0-40190 GCA_034694165.1 Tomocerus mixtus | reverse complement strand
CATCCACTCTACAGATATATCCATCCTGAAAACAGTAAAATGAAAGTGTAGTAATAGCAATCCAAGTTCCTACTGTTTTTACATCATGCTTTACAAGGGTCGTTATATTTATAGCATTCTCCTAGATTTACAATGTAAAATCTTTTTATGCATGTACATAGATGCCAGTGGCAATGGCAACAACTTCAACATAGTTGTCTCAATTTTACTTTTTATGGATGTATTCTGCTCTCATGGGCAAATCAAACTTGAGCTACTGAAATTGCATCTGTTTCTTACCGCTATGATACTACTGTGTGGAGAAATTAGATACTAGAAAATACTACGCACTCAAAATATCCAATTTTTTACAGTAAAAGCATTCATCCACAAAACAAATTACAAAATGACAATGCAGCTGTTTACTATACGGCTGCTACCAATGCATTTTTCATTTCTGTCCCAAACAAATAAATTAATCTTATCGTCCAATGCACTTTTTCGTGGCATATGTATAGCGAATGGCAAAAAACTTACTTAACCTTTACAATGCAGATTCCTAGATAAAACATGCACTTTATACTTTGATAAATGCAGAGTAAATTAATGAGCAAAATATAATAAGTGCAGTACAAATACAAATATTTGTATTGTTTTCTATCCTGCATACAATTATTTGACTATAATATTTTCACACAAGAGGTTTTTACAAGTAACTCTTCTTCTGGTAAAGTGACAGCCGCCTAAAGAAAGGTTTTCATGTCAAAAGCCAAATGTCTTCAAATTTTGCAAGGGAATAATACTAAAAGATAAAATATAGATAGACGAATATTGTGAATAGTGTCCCATGACACTCGAGCTATTACATATAATGATGCACACTATAACGTGTTATTTTTGCCAAGCACAATCCAGGTTTCTGATTTTCTTAGTAGGAAAACTGAGGACGAAGGAATGGGGGAAGACAGTGCAGAATAGGAATTCATTCCGTCCAATTACCCTGACGTTACGTGTTGCAAGTCAATTTACAATTGCAACACAAATGAGCGAGAACAAGCCAAAGACAAGTGGCATGGCCTGCTTTGAGCATGCCACACACAACACAATAATGCATAAGCAAGCACTTACTCCTACTCTGCTTTGTTTTCTTAAATAACGAATTTCTAATATATAGTAGCTAAATATACTTTAGATATAAGTCGTATAAGAAGGATTGCTGATAGAGTTATGTAGTACATTCATACAGATATATAGGAAAGTAAGTCTTAATTATGTAGAAGCTCCCACTTTTTATATAACATACTACTGTATAGTAAAAACGCAAAAAATAAAATCATTCTATTCTTCAGGCTTTTCTTCCCTTCCTTGAGTAGTCTATTTGAATCGGAGCGAAGCTTGCTTAAGTTTTTTTGTCGATTGCATAGGAGGTAATTACCCTGCACAGCAGAAGCTATTTGTGGTGGTTTGGTTTAGTTTGCGTTTGCTTTCAATTTCTCTGTCCTTTTACCATTTAGAGAAAAGAAATGGCACGTAGATGCAAGGCATGGCATCACAGACAATTTACATACATACATTACATTCCCTTAAACTATACGTCTGCTCTGTACATGCTAAATGTACGCTGAAGGAAATGTTAATGCATTTTTTAAGCTACGCACCAAATATTAAGCTAAAGCTAAACACAAGAAAGATGGAGACGAGTCGAGACTTTTCCTTCCTTAAACTTAAGAAGACGTAAAAATGGATATACATTATACAAACCTAATGGAACTGTTTTTGTGTAGAGTTCATAGACTCCTTTCCAGAGGAAACGTATGAGTAAGAGATGAGACTTGCATTTACAACAACTTAGAATTTGAACTGATGTGATGTGATGCGATGGTAGTAGGTTGGTAGTTAGTATAAAACTACCATTCATTCTAATTATCATTTTCTATCATTCGAAGCTTTTAACGACTAAATGTACGTTAAATGCAATGCAACTCATTCCCATTTGAATCGAGAGACGAGAGGCAAACTCAACTCATAACAAAAGTATCTGTCTAACTATGTAGAGTCACGATAATTGATTTTCTCCTTTTAAGTACGCAATTTTCTTCCATTCAACTTTCCAACTTTTTGCACATTTAGTTTTTCTAATCTCCCCTATATGTATTAGAATATCTTTGTTACGAAACGAAAGACTACCATAGGTACAGTACATACCAGTCCAGTAGATCACACTACTTATACAGAACATCACATTTCATATCACTTGCACTTACCTATATTATTTATAATCGTAACTACTTACTACATACTTACTTTTGCAACAATTTGGTGCGATTTGGTGCAATTTTTATACTTCACCATAATTGCTACCTCTCTGAAAGGGAATAATCTACCAGGAAATGAAATTGAGTTGAAATACACTCAATCGTAATCAGATAGTGGGCAATTATGTATGTCTATTCAAAACTTACTTCCATTTTCAGCTGAAATTTCGCAATTGCAGGTTGTTATGTACTTGTATTATCTACTATTCATTTACTATAGGTATACTATTTAGGATACCAAAGATATCATTATAAGATTTACAGTAGCATGATATAATTATTTGGACAAAATGAATAACAATGAGTTACATCAAATTAAAATTATTCTTCTAATTTATCCAGGGTATCCATTTTCAATTCCAAATGTCAGAATTATCAATCAGTAACTATATTCATTAAGATTGCACCTGTAGATAGACTAGTAATGTGATCGATTATAAATTACTAAAAGTAAGAATCCTGGTAAAAATTGTATTTCATTTAATCTAAGTATTCTTTGTGCAATGCAAATAAATGTGTTCGACAATAATCATTTGTACTTCAGCTCTTTCCTGGCACTTCCTTACAGTTTACGCTACGATTTGGATTTAGTTTGACCTGAATTAAGTAACCTATACGTATACTTACTTATATACGTATAGTTACTAATAGTACGTAGCAAAGGAAATGAATCATAGTCATGTCTAGTATGTAGTTAATAGTAGTTACTACTATCAACTATTACAGAATTATCGGGCAGCACAATTCAGTAATGTGGTAAGTAATAGTTTGAGTCTTTAGCGCACACATTTCGATAGAGAGATTAGATATAAATCCACGGAGAGGAGTCTTTATTTCAGTAGTTTTTTTGGTCCAGGGGAATAAAAGAAACGGTTGAGAAAATGGAATGAGATGAAACTGAAAAGTAGGTAGTAGTGGTATGAGAATGAGAATCGAAAGTCGGTTTCTTGGATTGGTTTGTGTTGAGTGATGCCAAGCAGAACCAGGAGCAAACCAGGAATATCTACTCTTTCGTTTTGCCATCACAAACCATCGAAATAGCAATAATCTCATGGAATGCCTAGATCTGTCTATGGTTCTCCTTGTAATAGTAATCCCTTTGACTCCATAGGCATTTAGGGAACATAACTACTTTCTAGTAGAGATGAGTTTGGGTTGACTTTTTGCAGCTCTTTCTAATATAAATTGCAATATCCATCTATCAACCTGTATTTCAACCCAACCCAATGAAATATCTCCCTAAACCAATCAAAACTCAAAATTATATTTGTAAACCGAAGCATCAATAATAATTTAATATAGAAATTTACTTTTCTGTGTCTAAAATTCAATAGATTTCAATTCATACCCAATGGGCTGGGTTTCCGGCTGCGTTCCCATCTCTACTATCTAGAATCTGTCTAGTGGGTTTAAGTTCACTCACGTCGCTTACCTACGTACTTAAGTACCTATGCAATAATGGTTACGTTACTTATCGCTATCACAAGAAATAAATTGGTATTGCCACCGTAGTTGATGGGATTGATAGATAAGGAAGATGCTCAATGCTCTTCCATTGCATCTCTTATGTGTGTAATAGTTATGTGGTCTGGTTTAGTTTGGATATTGGATATTAGCTTCTCTTTTATATTTATATACCTACTCTGAACCAATGTAGAAAGAGAGACAAGCAGATATTTATTAGTTAGTAAATGGTGAGCTGGTTTGTATTATTAGAGTGGTTCTATTCAGTTTCAGTTTAGTAGACCACTACGCAAAATGCTTATGTACTAGTTCTTCTATCTGTGTAAATAGCATTAGGATGTAATTTCTTTATGATCTTATGTGACTGCGACGATATCAATGAGATGTGATGTCCTATCATTAATCATCTCAAAAAGATGTGATCTGATCCCATAACACTATACTCAAACTCAAATCCTAGACTATTTCTAATCAGCCCATGTACAACTAAAGTAATAAATAAATATGAGTGTCAAGGTACATGTTATTGAAGAATTGCATTCCATTCCAATTGCGATACTCAATTTGTATAGTGTATAAGGGTAACTTATGGTCCGGCATTACATTAAACACCTCATACGTGTGTATCTAATATGTTAGTAATTATTTTATTCGTATATGGACAAGAAAACATTATTACTAATATTTCGAGTTAAATGTGAATTTAATGACATTATTCATCGGATCTAGGTATATGAATGATTCTATCTATGCTTAGGATATAGATCCGGAATCTGTCCCTTGCTAAGTAGTATAATAAATAGTACTGAAAATAAATATCGTGCACCATAAAGACTAGATACATCAAAAATCTTGTTTATTGGCTGTTCTGTGTTTATGCCACATTTAAGTAAATAAAATAGCACCAATTTACTTTAAACAAAAAGTTTCAACACAAATCTTTTAACCTGGTCTAGAGTTAGGGTTCCTTGGAGGTATACATCTACCGTTCATTCCCAATCCTAACCGACAATGCGAACCTATGCCGTTTGTAGGACTGCTATACTGTTCTCTTTCAGGAATTGTTGGTGATTGTCGGTATTTAGAATTTCGGTGACGAAAGTAGTGACTTTTGGGCCTGAAAGTCCAAGAAGATTGAGAAGGCATTACTGGCACTATAAAGTATATTACTAGAACCAACAGTAATCTTTCAAAAAATCGCATTGTCCAATCTGAAATTTTTTAAAGAAGAGTGTAAGATTGTATGCTAACTTTACACAAAGTGCTGATAATAGAAATTTAATTTAAAGTACCTTAATTGAGTATTTTAATCGACAATTTCAGAATATTTGAAATTAACTTTAGATGTTTATATGTAGATTTGATATTATTTAGAATAACTCATGAAATTCAAAAAATTCAATACGTAGCAAATAAGTAATAATATGCGCTTAGTATGATATTAGGTTAACTAAAAAGCGGTAATTACTAATTTTCTGAACAATGGATTTATCATCAGTAAGTGGTAACCGTGATGTAAGTATTGCAACCAACTTCCCCATTCACAAATTAGAACAGGAAGTCGGTTAATTCAGAAATGTGTATACCTCGATTATGAATGGTATATTATTTCTAAAACTTGTACCAGCATTATGAAGGATAAGTATAGTATATCGAAAAGGAAGTATAAGTAAATATAACAAATAAGCCGCAAAGGTTTCAATAACCACCATTACCGATATAATTAACGGCTAATGTAATCAATTGGCCTTGTATGTATTATAACCATGTGTGGTTAATCGCTGATATGAAAAGTAAATACAAACAGAAAATATGAAACACCTAGTGTAGGTATCTAAGTCCATTTTTGCAATGCTAGTGCAACTACTATATCATGCAGCATTACGTTTGAACTTCTTCAACAGCTTCAAGCTGGTCTAATCTTTGAATATTTATATAGCAAATGTATATAGTAATTAGCTAAGTACTTTGCAATATGTTAACTTTAATTGATCCCCTTTACTATTTATAACTGAACAGTAATACAGATACTAAGCTTATGCAATGGATAAATTATTACATAAGTATAAGAGTTATGCAATGTATTTACGTATCCTACACTTGCTTGCTTACAAGATTCAAGGTTAGTATTACGATACGTCTTATCATCTCAAGGTAAGGTTTCCTATCAAAGGATAGTGGACAAATTCCTGCTACATACTAAATGGTAAATATGACAATGTAACTGAGGAGATGGTAAATAATCTAAAGTGGTTAACACCAAAATATCTACATATTATGTAAATATGAAATTCTGATTATGACACATACCATTGCTAACAATAACTGTCCTGAATATTTTAAATCGTATATAAACAGTGTAATTGGACTTTTACACATTTAAAGTCATTTTGATGACCAAAACAAACTAATTTGTTATATTGCATATTTAAATATATCATTATAAGATGGATGTTAGATGGATATTACTACACTTGACAGAATGGCTAATGCTGAATGCTGTAGGAAATACTACTGAATAAGTAGCAAAATACTCGTAGACAATAAACCGAAAGCCGAAAGGAGTCAATTTTTTGCGAAAAACTATTGAATTGAATTTCAGTGAAGCGTTTTGCTAAAGTTGAATATGTATGAGGAGGGACTTAAACTAGTAGTAATCCTGATGGGCTGTGAAGCAAAAGAAGGGGTCTGGCCTGCTGAATCCGTGTATCATATACAATATCAGATGAAGTCGTACATCATGGATGGATAGACGTTGGAAATAGGATTGAGACAAGATGAGACAAGAGCTTAGCAATATTTCAAGGAAGGGCAGGCATACTATGCGAAAAAAAGAAAAAATCTGTCTGTAGCCTACAGTTAGGCTAAAGAGAAACGAAGCCGCTGAATGAAATATCTTCAACGAGTGCAGTCTTCTCCTGTCCTCACTTTCCGTTTTAACATCCAAAATGCTCCTCCTATTCACACAAAACAGTTACAAAATGTAGATATCTGGACTGGAATCTCAAATAAGAGAAAAACTACAAGTCCAATCTAATAGTTACCACTTTTACTTGTTAGCCTCTACCGGGATGGGTATTTAAAGGTGTGCTGAGATACTATTTTCGTAGCTATGCTCGTACCAAGTGTACAGCACTGTAGAGTGTAGAGTAGTCGACCAAGTGTCAAACTTTAATATTTTACTCCAATTCCTATTCTGGTATGTAGAAGCTATACAGAGCAATAATCTCAGCCGTTCCTTTTCTTTCTTCCTCCGTAATCTTTACTTTACCATCTTCTATACATAGTCTGGTAAGTAAGCTAACCAAGCAAAGCAACTTTAGCAGGCAATGCAATGCAAAAGGGCCAGCAAATGACCATATCTCGTCAAGACCCCTCATTGGTACCTTAAAGCTAAAAGTGGCATAAGAATTTTTTAAGAATTTTTGTATCATTTCCAATAATTAAAATTTCATATAATATATCACATGTGAACAAGGCTAAAATGCCAAAAACTATCGAATTTTGTTTTCCAATAATGACAAACTCTTTGATCTTAAGGGTGTCCCAACCAACTCACCTGGCCATTTACAGTTTGACTAATTATTTTGCATTTTTGGGAGAATTTTCGTTAATTATGGTTTATAGGCCATCTTTGGTGATATTATTAGTGGTGCCTTTATAATTACGACGGAGGGGCCTTGACAAAAACTGACATCAGATCAAGCCAATCCAGAGATTCAGACAGAGAATCCGAGTCACGCCAAAGCCAGGCTACCATTTCCTTTTCACTCTCATCAATTATTTCCTTGGAGCACTTTTCGGTTCAGTACCTTTACCTTAAACCTCCCCTCACCCTTTAGTACCTTTCTTTCCAGACAGATTCACTGTGTGAGTGAACCTATTACTATTATACATACCCTACACTACGTATGTTACCTCCAGACATTTTATATAGTCATGTACTCCAAGGAATGCTAAGATATGCTCTTCGGGTGTATACTTTTAGAAAACTGCGAAGAGACATGAAATAGCTAGTTCAGTTTAGTTTGGTCTGGTTCAATAGTAAAACTATTGCCTACTCTTCTTTCCAACATCAGTTTAGCTCAGTCAAGACTAAGACAAGTCAAGACAGAGTCAGATGTAGACAACCTTATTTTTGCAAGATGTGCCCTCCTCTTCTGGGATAATACTTACGTACCAAATGCAAAATGTATAAAACTATAGTTCCCTTAGCTAAGCGTGCATTCGTATATAGGAATCTTACTTTGTTGTCGAAAAATCTTATTTTTATCTCATCATAAACTAGTGAGCGTGAGTGAGTGTGACGCCCACATTAAAGGAAAAGACGGAAAGTGTACTGAAAAGTTGATTCAATGCTAAACGAACTCCTTGTGGCTTTTCGCTTCAATGCAATTGGATTATATAGTCAGAATAGTCTTAAAGAATAAAATATTACACCGATATCCAGTTTAGTTAGGTACACACGCGTTACTTCGTACTCACTTTCCTCTATATGCTTAAGTCCTGGACTGGTAACTGTTTGTTAGCTGTACAAGTTTTCTATCTGTATTTAGTATCTAAACTCATCCACTAGTCTAATACATCATCTTTTATACAAATCTTTTGATTTAGCACGCAGAATATGAATAATTCACACACGTGTCATGTCAAATTTCAAGTATGTAGATTTTACACAATGTAAGTATGATATACTAACTAACAGTTAGCAGATTAAAGGATTTATCTCCTTTTTTATTTTTTGGGTCGATTGTTAGACTGTTAGCAGACCAAGATTAAAAAAATGGCAAATATGCTTTTAATAATTTATTTGGTAACTTTAGTCACAGTCACAGTGATCTAGGTTAAATTAGGACATGAAAGGAGCGGTCAGGAAAATGATTCCTTAGTGTAGTATATTTTTACCCTTAATCTCATTATTTGCAATTTTACGAACTTTTGGATTGCTGTGTATAGTATTATTATTTGCAACTAGGTGTAAATTTTAAGTAAGGCATTTGACTCGTAAACGCTTTCAGTCTCTCTAACACATATAGTAATGTTCTATGTTTAATGCACAATGTGCCGATTCATAACGGATGCAAAAAAAGTAGCTTGAAAGAGGTATAAGATGAACCTGTCTGTCTACCTCTACATTTAGAATACTGAAGTAAGAATTTGCTTACGGTTTCATTTAAAGTTCATCCTTGTTTACAAGCGTTGACCTTGTCCTGTTCAATAATGGAGTAATAGATTGACACCATTTTCGAACCTCACCTGTATTTTATGCCTCAAAGGAAACAAGAAAAATTGAAGCGAATTATCTCTAGTTTCGTGAGTAGATATTCGCTTTAATGTGAATGGTCTAGGTCCTAGGTAGCTTCAAGCTACTGCTTAATAATAAAGCTTTAATTTGTGAACTTTGAACATTTACTTACAAGTGGTTTAGCATGAATATGTAATATTATCTCCACTAACGTCTCCATAGATTATACCTGACAAGAAAATATTTCACAAAATAATTTATCTTTGTGAAAGACAAAGAGGTAAAAATACAAAATTTAAATTATCTAGACAATGTAGATTAGATGCATTGCTCAATTGAATTGCTTAGTACAAAAGAATGAAAAGAAGCAAAATAATGTAAAATTCTTATCTGGGAGAGATCAAAGGCACGTTCCTGATGGAAATGGGAAGAGCAGGTACTCTTTCATGTATTATAATATTACTATGTAGTTAATTCTGGGTAGGGCTGCAACAAATGATAATCATTCTTTCAAACACCGTCTCTACACTTTTACACTATATTCTCTTTGGCGTAGTTAATATTTCGCGTGTAGTCTAAAATTTATAGCTATCTATCGAGTAGTATTAACATTTTCGTAGTGGAATGAATTTCCTTTCAAAGGAAATCTATATGGTACAGTATATTATTACAACTACGCATTCTGGGCAAGGCATTATTACATGCATGGCTATGGCCATGGTAAGTAACATAACGTAACGTAAGTTAAACTCTAATGAGATAGGTCACTGATAAACTAAATTACCATACGCTTTCAAAAGGACATCAAAAAATACATTCTGGACAGCTATAATATACTACCATGTTGCTACATGCCATTTTCTATTAATAATTTCAAGATAGCTACTATCTTATTCCATATGTCAGTGTCCTGCTCACCCACCAGGCATTTAGAAAAAATTCTGCAATGAATGTCTATCATTTCGTTTAGAAAATCTTGCTCCAAATTAAGTTGCACATAAATCACGTTAGCCAACTATCTCTATTTTACATCTTGACATTGTAATTCCCTTCCAAAATATCTGCAGTTCATTTTTTAGTAAGAATCATGGAAGATTGCTCCAATTTTGCGAACTTTTTTAATGTTTGTACGAGTTACTTTATTTTAGGCAAAAAGTTTTGTAAATGGTTTAAGATAGCGCATGCATAGGTACATTTTAATTAGGTCTACTGGACTACTGGACGCTGACATATTTTCTATTGGAAGAACATTATGTTGTGTGAAAAGTTGTAATTTAGTGTGCAAGTATTTTTGCAACCTGTTGACTTATAATTTATGGTATCACATGTGCACTGCATATTTTCTTACATAAATATCTGCAGACTATAATATTACATATTATTACAAAGTCTGCTTACTATCCTACCGTATGTAAAGAGATTGCACTATACGATAAGTTATAGACAATAATTAAAAAAGATAAAGTATATAATATTGCATTGATACGTGAACAAAGACTTCCTAACATCATGCAATGCAATGCATCATATTTAGCAATGTTATGCAGAAAAGATAGTTTCAACGTTTCAGGTCGATATACTCTTGTAGAAGGGCTAATGATTTATTTTTACATATCATCGCATCGTGTGCTTACTTGAAAGAGTTTACCTACGTTACGTTGTTATTATAAAATATAGGCATATGTAAGCTAATGCGGAGTTCGGTCAATTACTTTTCAAAAATTGCATTTGCTTCTCATATGTTGTTGTATGAACTACTTAAGTATATAGAATTGCAGTTCTTAGACTTGGACTTGAATAACTTGCTCCTGCTCTGCTCTCTGAGTTTATGTGTATAATTAAGTGCATTTTGACAGGAGGTACGAATGTACATGACTTAAATAACTGCTGCTACAACCTAAGCCAGGCAAAGCATTAAATTAAACATTAAATCCTGAGATAAGCTTCAAAATTCTCAAGAAAGTAGTAAAATGGATGTTAAATCGATGAATCGTCTAACAAGTCTTGTACATAGTTAAATTGTCTGCAGTCTACGTGCCAGGCTTGTCTTCAGAATATAGCCTTACGGACACAGAACACAATATAACATTATTATTTAGTGTGGCCATTTATCATATGTGTGTAAGTAGGTAGTTACAGGAGTTAAGTAGTTCAATCAGTACTTAACTTAAGGCTACTCCTGCTACTTCAAACTTCAATCACAAGAACTGAAGAACACAGAAATACAATAATAATAAAAAAAGAAACATTTGAGCTGGCTATATAGCTATGAACTTATGCACATCACATTCCTTATCTTGGAGAACAAAAGGTAATAATGACTTTATGGAAAGGAAGTTGTTATGTGTTAATTGGTGGTGGAAAAATTTCCATTCCACCTTGCACTTGTCTTAGTTCGCTTGCATTGCACCTGTCAAGAATCTGGATCGCTGATTTGTACTTTCCAAATGAGTGACTCACTCCTTAAAGTATTATGAATACGTTACATATTACATATTGCGTGCCCTATGCACATAAAGCATAAAAATTCAATCAAATCAACTGCTCGAGTTTATTCGTACTTAACAAGAGACTAGTTTACTTTTATTTAATCGCTTCTCTCACCTTCCCTTCCCCTTCTATTTAATCTCATGTTTTCTCATAGTTTATTAGCTCTGTTAACAAGATAAGGGATGTCTGCCAAAGGTCGTGAATTTATTTATGTTCTGTAAAATGTTCTATCTACTTATACTTACTCATGTTCAGGTATTTTGTTATTTTTGCGATAAAGAGTTCAGTATTCCTTTGAATTTGGCAAACGTATACTTTGTTGAGTTTAAAACAACATTTTGTATCTCTGTTGGGTATCTTACTACATGGTAATTAGATCCCTTAGGCAATGATGACCTTAAATGTCAGAGTTTACACTGTCAAATTGAATTTACCCATCATTGTATTACATACTCGCATTTACGTAACTTCCATTTAGTCCTCTGATGTCAATTCCCTAAGTAATGAAAGCTAAAACAACAGAAATACTTTCGGCTGTGTTCATTATCCTGATAGAGTTTTGATACAAGACGTAATTTGCAAGGCCGTGTTTACCTTTCCAAAATTCTGTGCCCAGCGGTCTGCCGTCTCTGTAGTTTAGCCTATTTGCAAATAAGATTAGTTCAAATAAAATCATTCTTGGAACCTTATTGCTAATACTACTACATAGAAGAGGCTTTCATGAAAGTGTTTTGATGTTTGACTTTAATTTGACATGACCCATATTATCCATATAGTGCATATCTGTTATATATTTTGTAGGTACCTAATTAAGAAGCTTACGTAATATAATTTCATAGCAAACTTTATACCAATGTAATCTGAACTCTGTATTTACTGGTGTAACAAATGTGGGCATAGCATAAATGTAAACTTTCAGTTAAGCGTTAGCAGTAATACGTAAAAAAGTACGCAGTTAGATAATTGGAAACTTACATAAGTTGCATTTGTATCATAATGGACAAGTAATGATGGAATCAATGTTACTGTATTACTACTTTTCAAAACATGTGAAGTATTGAATATAAACATTAGGCACAGTTAAGTAAGCGTTAAGCTAGGTTCGGACCCCACTACGTAGTATAAGCCTTTTAGTTAAAATGTTTACTTGAATGAGTTTTAATTGGCAGAATTTCTGCAGCTGAAGGATGGTGACGTGATATTTTAAGATGTTGTTGTAGGTTGAAAATAAAACTGATTAGATATTCAGTAGCTATTTGCCTACACATTTTTAGTAGTACCGTAAAGATATACTACATAGTTTGTAAACATTTGCGTACTCTTTTGGAGTGTGGAATTTTTTAAATTTTCATCCAGTCAAAATGTTTACAATGAATTTTAATTGGATGAATTACAGCCGCTGAAGGATGGGGATGCGATATTATAGCATGTTGTATGCTATAAAATATACCTATCTAATTACTACTGTAATTAGGTACAATTAGAGAATAGCTAGCTACTAACTAATTATTTTTGTAGTTTTATAGTTAGGTTGTTATTGCAAAATGTGATTGTTATTGTTAATAAAAAGTATAATATTTCAATTTGTATCTCATTGTCAGAAATGAAGGGAAAAGTTTCACTTTTCTTAAATTGACATGTTATTGCAATAAGTAATTTGAAACATAAAATTGTTAGTAAAAGTTCTTGTTTACGATATCTGTAAATTCCATAGAAGGCGAGTAGGGTACTAACTTTGTAAATAGATAAAGAATCCCAAAATTATGTAGGTCTAGGTGCCTATATGTACGTTGAAATCGCAAGCTGAAATATGCTTTTATCTTTAAGTTAGTAATAAATATAAGATAAAAAGGTGCATATACAAAAACATGACGTAGTGTATGCCTATACTCTAACTAATAAATTGTGTTACAGGTATTATCTGCTATAAAGCTAGAAGAGCTATAAATTTCAAATGAATATTTAAACATCTCTGTACGAAGGATCACAGTCAGTAGTTATTTGCTATTTACGTACATATGACATGAACTTGTTTTTATAAAAATGCACACGTACACTTCAACTGATAAAACATATCTGTGTCAAGGATTGAGCATTGCCTAGTGAAGTGCAACCAATAGGACTACTTGCATTTAGTGAGTTAGCAATAAGAAAAGGGAAATGCATTTTAATGCTGGATTTCTTAGACTGCTCTGTCATAAATACAGTTTTACAATTTTGTAATAAAACGTGCACATATTGTGTATTGTAAAAGGTTATTTAAGCTTACTCAAGTCATTTCATGTTAGACAGCCAGTTCAGTTAAGCATGCATCATGTATTTATTACGTGGCCATTCGCTACCCTTTAAAAACTATGTTTTGTGTTGGATAGATGCAAAAGTGTGTATTTTTTAAGCTGAATCGCATAGAAATAGCCAAAGTAAGTCAGTCAACAAACATTCAAGTGTTTCTAACAAAAAAGGGGGCAAGTAGCTTGGAAAATGGAGAGAACGTGCTTAGATTTCCATGTGGAGTGCTTACATAGATTTCCATTCAAGCTTGCATTCCAATTTCAAGTCGCTTTCCATTTCCGACGAAATTGTATACTTTAGATGTTGGTATACAATATAAAACACTAGAGATGAGTTTCTGTTTTGAGTTTAGATAGAAGTCAGTGCTGAGAATTAAGTAACTTGAGAAACTGAAAACATGAAGTGAATGGGCAGAAAACATTCTATAAACTACGAAATAGCACTAGGAACTTTTCTAGTAGTTTTATGCACAGATAAGTGTAACTGTATACTTAATACCTACTACAGTACAGCACTTCAATGTAAAATGGAAACGTATAAAAAGAATATTAGAGTCAGATAGGAGTCGGCTATAGAGGGAACAATGATTTGTTTTTATGCAACTGTAAGACAATCTAAAATTTCGTGAGGAAGTTCAACAACGGTATACTTAATATTTGTATGGCAATGGTCAGGTCAGTTTCAGTTCACTAAAGGACTTGTTTTTTCACTCCCAATGTGATGAGACTTCAGTTCGTATTTACCTAAAAACATGTTTTTGTTTTTGCATCTATCTCCTCTCCGTTACGATAATAGATCCGATACCTCCCAGCCAGACTAGGCTTTCTCCAAAAAGGAAAAGCTTTTAAAAATGAAATAGAATAGTAAAAAGAAAAAAAACTTTCCAAGAAAGACGCAGTAACTACTTTCAAACATTTTTGTTGCCATTTTGATCTGGTAGGTATTTACAATTCATCAATGTACTATAAATAATGTAACAGCTAGTGTATGTAAGCTAGTGTATCAAATCGAAATGGGGAAACCCAGTATTTATATTTACATAGTTGGTATACAATAATACTGATATTTATAGGATTACATTACAATTACCATAATACGCAGTTTCTATTTTAGTAGCGAAAACGAAACCAGTTATTTTCCATTCCACGCACACATTGCACACGTTTTTCATAATATTATGTGAAAAGAGTTAATAGTAATAATATGAAATGCTTTCCTGGGCAAGCGATTGAAAGCATATGTATATTTGTGGGGGTTAATTATGGGGAGAAATAAGCCTTGAGAATTACTTTACAGAATAAAAGTAGCCACAGTGGAACGATACTCTACAATGGTGAAAGTTTAAGAATCGAATTGTTATAGTCAACAATATTTACGTAGTTCATGGAACAACACAAATGCACGATTTCTTATCGATAAACAGAAAACAAATGCAAATGCACACTAAAATGATTTTGTTCCTGTTCTTTTTGTGTGTGAATGTAATAATTTCATTGTAGCCATTTCTACTAGGTACAGATCCCAAAAATGTACACACACGCAAGTTTAGCCATAGATGCATGAAGCACGAAGAAAGACAAACGAAGTCAAGTCAAGTCATGCTAGCGTGGAGATAGATAAAGTCAAGTTTATGTGGTTTGGTTTCAGAAGGAGCCATTTAAGATCGATTAAGGATGTCAGAAAAAATAAGAGGTCAATTCTACTTTCCACAGTCTAAATTTACGTTCACTGGGAAAAGAGGTTTAAACATTAAAAGGTCAACGCAAGAAGGAAGCCGGATGGGAAGTGGAAGCAGCATCCTTTAAGTACAGATTACATATATATAAAGATCCTTATAGTTATAAGCTAAACCTAGCATATTATATCAGTGGGGAAGGCTTCTAAAGTTTTAAAAAGAGAAAGTGGAGAAAGCATTCATTGTATACCTACTAAAGGCACATTACTTTCACCAGATTAGCTACTTATTGCTGAATGTACGTGTACTGTGCAGAATTGCTATTGCTACCTATAGGAAGTTATATCCATTAAATGTACAAGTTCAGTACAGTGTATTGTATATTTTATGTGATCGCTCGTGTTCTGTTATTCTGCTCCCCATGCTATTTCAACGTAAGTGTTCCGTGTAGGAAAAAATCAGGGAAATTCGTGTTGGATTGAGTTGAGGAAAAAGAAAGCCGAGATAGGAGAGCAGATAGGTTTCATTGATAGGATGAAATGTTGTTATGGTTGAAATGTGATGACACCAGCATGCCATCACACACATAGAGAGCAACCAAGTCTTCTTTAATGCGATGTGCTCTGGTTTGGTCCAGAGGATACCAAGATACCTCGCAAGACCCTTTAACTTATTGTGGAAAATCTAAAATTACAAATAGATTATCAAGAATTTTTGCTCTCACGTTTGTATTAATAATAATATTCCCAGTTTTGAGAATTACAGTTAATTTTTAAGGGAAAAGAAAAATTTGAGTATACGAAATGATTAAATTACGTGTAGAGCTACCGTGCTTTTGCAAAATTTTATGCAAAATTACTTTCTAGAAAGCTTTTAGATGGTAAACCTCAAGAAGCCTTGACGTCAGATGGTTTGGTCTGGTTAGCTTGGCCAGATACATATTATGTTATACGATGTTGGTCTGCCCTACTCCTATTTAGTTGCTTTAGACCACAGAACAAGATATTTCGGTGTATATTGTTGTTCTAATGGCCACGTAACGTTGCCTTTGCGTAACAACAAAAACTGTACAAATTGCAAGACAATGTGTTATATCAGAAAAAGAACACACACTGCTAAATAGAAATATCTACTCAAATACTTACTGTTACATCTATGTACAATACTCTATTTATTTGTATTAGTTATAGCCAGGAAAAGGAGAGTGTGCCAAAGCCAAGCCAATTTTCGACTTTGTTCTCTTTCTGCGGGGACTTCTTTGTTCTTAGCAAGTTGGTGTCATTGTCACATAAGGGGGCATTCCAAATGCCACCAGAGCAAACCAAAGAACTCAAACAGAACATAATAGAATGGGACACTTAACACAAGTTGACGTTACATTGACAATGAGATGTGATACGGAATACAGAGCCAGCGGCTCGACTCACTCATCTCTCTTCTTAACATTTGTTCCTACTTCTTCTTCGTCTTAAAGATAAGACATCGCAATGGATTTCGTTTATAGAGTTTCAAAACAGCTGCCAACCTACATCATAGTACATAATAGCCTCTCTCTTACAAAATAACAGCACTGTGTGCTGGTACTACATATATGCCAACGGTATATCTAGTACCGATAGACTCCTGGTGCCAACAAAACTTTTTCTAAATTATGTTCCAAATACAAATATTATTTTTCATGTAAATGTTATGAGATTTAAGCCTTCCATTTATGTAATTACTATAGTAGTAACATGCCAACTTGCGAGATCTTCATAGTTTGGTTGCCCAATTAAAAAAATAAACAGATTTTCTTGGTCTATCTTGGTAATAAGAAAAATTGCAAAATATGAAGGCCTTGACTTTCGTAGCCTGTCAGTTGGATGTACTAGTGGGACTCGGACTTATATAACCCTTCCTACATACTTATGGTACTTAATGTAATAACTTCGTATAAAACTATTAGTATGTACATTATCCTACTAGAAACTACATACACTTTCAGATTTTCCTATTATATTCCTCTGGAACTCGATATAGTATATAGTAGTATACCAAACTATAGTTTTTTAGCTACTTATGTACATACATTTTTGTGTGTAGGCCATAATAGCATTATAGTAATAGTGTGTTTTATTTATTTGAGCTTGTCTCTTGACTTAAGAGTCACAATTTCATGTCTCCTATTGTCAAATACTCCATTCTTACGTTAGATATAGTCAATACTGACTACTGGTCACATCCACATCTTACAATGTATAATATGTCAAATGCAGTCGATTGCTTGTTGGCTGCCCTCGTTTTTCTCAAACAGATTGGCTACTCTTCCAACTAAAGTGTCTCTAAGATTTCTCATTCCTTTCTTCAGCTGAATGACTCCTATTAGCCTTAGCAAACCAAACCAACTAAAGACTTTTAACGTCCAAAATTAGGTACCTAACTTTTTCAGAGTATCATAAAATTTTATCATACTGTATGGAACCATATTGGACTAGGTAGGTATTAAGTATAAGCTATTTTCACAAGGCAATATTAGTAAAATAGTACTGGCCTTATCTATAATATACAGAATACGTATGTATTCTGGTAGGTAGGTTTATCCGGTATCTACAAAACTGCATTTTGCAAATGTTAAATAGTGCTGACGTACTGAGGAATACTTATCCTAAAGTAAGTAGGTAATTTTGGGAATTGCAATTGGTACCTTTCAATACAACCTACCCAATTTTCTACTGAATAGTATACTAGAGGGTTGATAATAAGAACAGCCAAAGCTAACATTTAAGGATACTTCTTAACTGACCCCAGTTACAGTTAAGTGGAATTAAGAGATATTATTGGTTAACCCGTTTACACTTAAACGACTACATTATAAATGAAAAATTGGCTAGCCAATAGCAGCTGTATGTTTATTGCTCTATATTCTGCATCCCCAAGGGTAATTTTTTGCAGAATTGCGTAGAAAACTGGGCAATGCAGTTAATTCCACGAAAAATGTGGACAATTTTTTTACAGAATTTGCTTTGCGAAAGGTTGGGATGATCCTATCAATTCAACATGCTGTTATAAATGCAAAACATTTCTGTAAGGGATAAGCCAAGTATCATCGCAATTTTATGGTGATCACATTTAATTTCTGTCAAAATGTAACTAAATATATATTTTATATTTTCACCTTCATGCCTAGCGGAAATCAATAGCATAGGCTTATTAAAACGTGTCTACAAGCACATTTAGATTGTTGTCGAGAAAATTAAGTATTTTAAAACCGACTATAGTGTGGATTTGAAAGTATGTAAGTAGTAGAGTAGTCGGAATGGATGAGCCAATGAGCCCATATTTAAGTAAATATGTAAATGAAACGTAATTATAGTTTAAATGTCAAGTGTACTAGAGAGAAAGGCTATAATTAAACAAAGTTCAAGGTACGTGATAATTAAAAAGTAACAAAAGAATTCCTTAAAAGATTTCACTATGACGGAAAATGAAAATGAAAAAAGGCTGGAGGCAATAAGGAAAGAGTCGGACAAGAAAAGATGTAATACATCAGTCGTGCCCAACTTATTGAAGTGGATCTTGGCCAAGTCAACTCAACTTTAGTGAAGAAAGGAAAGAAACTAACCGAAACCGGATTTTGTCCTTTCCCCTCTTCCTTTTCATTCTGTCTATATCTTCTCCGTTATTTACTGGATGAACCTCAAAGCTAAGAAATACTAGTAGCATTTGTAGAAATAGAGCACTAAAGCAAATAGGTAGGTATATACATATGTCCAATATTGTAAACATCTACCAGAGTAAATACTAGTTACTTACAAATACTACCTTCTTGTCCTAAAACTCCTTCCACTTTTACTTACTTTTCTTAACGTTGAACTACTTATATAGAGGATAGTACATAGTGCACGTTGACTTGATGTCTTAGGAAATCTCAATTCCCAAATCACTAGAGGCTACAGTATTAGTTATCTTTCGACAGTAGGCAATACATCTTTATATGTCCAAGGATTCTATACATTTTATGTCTGTAGGTTAAGTAGTTACCTAAGTATGTAGTACATACTATATCCGATGTAGAATAATATATTATGTTATAAAGTACTAACAGCCCTCTTTTAGAAAGGTTGTATCCTAAACTCGGGTTTTACACGAAATCTAAACTAGCTAGGAGACGGGACAACTGAATTTAAGTTGAAACTCCCCCTTCAAGAGCAACGATAAGACATTTCCTACGTAAGAAGTAACTCACGCTACATAAATATATTGTACCTTTCTTCCTTTAGGTACGGAAAAAGTCATTGGCTAGGTTAAGACTTCAAGATTCAAGTCAAACGAAAGGAGAAACACATCCAATCTGTAAACCGAGTGCAGGAAAAGACGGGAGGACAGGCCAAGACATCACAGACTAGGGCAGTTACGTTAAAGTTAAAAAGAAAAGAGGATTTCCTAGTCTAAGAACTTGAGAGTTGGCTTGGCTTTGGCTTCTTTAGTTTAGCATTGGCAAAAGACACAGTTTCAGTTATAAGTAGTTTCTTTTCTGATGTAATACGGCGGAGGAGGAAGAACAGAGATGAATGTAACTTCATAAGTTGTCCAAGACCAGAGTAGGATCAGATGACGATTTATTATTATGACATGACAGTTTCCCACTGTGACACAATTGTATAACGCTAGATAAAGCTAATGTGTACTTGTTTGATTGTCCTCAGACGCTCTCTCCCTTTTTCCCTGTCCAGCCCGGGATTGTCTATCTTCTTCTTTTTCACGGCTATTTCTCTCTTCTACGTACGTAAGGTTCTAGCTGTTGCTGTCTTACTCTTTAGTGTTTTTACTTTGTTCCAATATTAAAGCTGCCGTCCATTACTTCATTGTTCTATGAGACTTCAGTAAAGAACACTCACCTCTTTCCGTTCCTATTTTGCCAAAATCCCATCTCAAATTTCCTTTATGACCGCCATTAAGAAACCATAAGGATGATAACTACAGTAGCGTAGCTAAAGGCGGGGTTGCAGCAATAAAATTGTCATTTCCCCAGTAAAAACATAAAAGTGCTTTGAATGTTGAATGGTGAAGCATCCGTATTTTAATGCGTAGAATGTATTTATTGTACGCAACATACCATATCCGTTTTTTATAGGACCTAAACCAAATCAAATTCAGAATGCAAAAAATCACTATGAATATAAATTCTTAATGTGGGTCGATATGTAGATACTATGTACATATAGAATGGCTATACTGTATTATATTCTATAGTATGTAGAGTATGTGTGAAGCGTGATGTATATTTACGTGTGTGCAGTCAAGTCAATCACATATGGAATGCCTCACAACAGAATTCCACCACACAAGATTTATTACAAGTGAGAGACCAGGACCAGAAATAGCTCTTCTTCCTCCTAAGCTAAAAAAAACATCCTGCAGTAACCTAACCCAAAGGGAAAACTCGCTATTTTAATTTCGCATTTAGGTTTAGGTTAGGAAGAGTTCTTATTTTTTGTGGGATGCGTATCTTATGTATGTTACGTATGTCATTACACTGAAAAAACTGAAATAATGTTATTGGATTGTGGTGTGGTACATATAGTGCATGTATTTCTATAGGTAATATTTTTGGGTATATGGTAGCTTTGTCTTTGTTAAGCTTTTCATAAAATATTTTTGTGACTGGGAAAGGTTATGTAATGCTGGCTGTGTCATGTCATCCTGGTTAGGCTTGGCGGGGTCTGTCCTGTCCTGGCCTGTCGTTCGTCTTCTACTATTTAGTAGGTTGAGGTATAAATGGGTAAAACATCATCGCCGGCTTTTCTCTATGTACCATGATTCTAATGTGTCAAAGGCATAAGTTAAGCTTAACTTTTCTAAGTCGCGTCGAGCAACACAAAATAAACCTATCAAATAAACCTGAAAAATTACTCTCTCACTAGCAGCCCAGTTTCCGTCTCCCTCATTTTGACTTACCTACATACTTTTAGTTGAAAATAGTTGTGTAGTCTATCCATCTAGATATAATCTATCTCATTAATGTCCTTACTCCCTACCCTAACCTACTGCGTACCTATTTACGACTCTTCCGCAGATAAATAAGTTATCAAACAAACTACCAGCAGAATTAAACATTAAAAGACTAAGGAGCATCCCGCTATGAACCATTCAAAGCCGGTAGCCGGTACATTGACTTCAAAAGACTTTTATAATGATTGTTCTGATTTATAAACGTAAAATGAGATACACATGCCAAGCTAACATGAACTATAGGTGTCATTTCAATAGCCAAACTTCAATATTTAGACGACTTTAAATGAAAAGCCTTAAAATTGTATTGGAGCGCAGTTCTATAAACTTTGGAGCAGAGGTGCTTTCTAATAACCCAAGTATTAACTACACTTTTATAAAACAACTATCAATTGAAATTAATTCACCGGGATCTGGCAATTTAACTTCACAATACATTTACACAATTTTATTAGAATTTGGTTGAGACACATAATATGTGTTTGTCATAATTAGTGTGGAATAATCCCAACCCCAACCTTTCTCAATATGAAAAAAAACGTCATGGTATGACATGTGGAGCAATCCATGGATGAACTTCTAAAAAATCTACACGATCTATTACATCAAAAAATAATTAGAATTAAAGATATTATCGTTTGACCGCTAATTATATTTCATGTTATTTTAATTTCTAAAAATAGTTTTCATCCAGAAAATATAAAGTCTATTAACCTAACTGGTCCTCAAGATGACCTCTGTTAGGCCGAGATCAATAAATCTTCGCTAAGCAGTTGGAAAACACTTCAAGTTGTGGTATCAGATGACGAATTCTCCACTCGAACTAACTTTTCATTCGACGATCGTCACATGAGATTCCTCCGGGACTCTTTTTCACTATACTTGCTTATAAGGGCGTATAATATACTTAAGTATAAGTAAGTAAACCGGACAACTACAAAAGCTCAGATCTACTTGTATTCAATTCTATATAAATAGTTATAGCATAATCCAATCCAACTGGAACAGATATCTTTCGTCTTAAGTACATACTGATTATTATTCTGGATGTTTCACAAGTGCATTACCGACCAGTGCTGGCAGTTCATGTTCCTAGTTCATGCCGTTGCCTTGCACAATTGCATTTCTATTTTTGCTATGAGAAATGAAATGGACTGGAGTGGACCTTCGGGAAGAATCTTGAGTAAATAGGGTCGAGTTGAGTAGACCTACTATATTGTACTTACATAGAAAGAACAGAACTGAAGAAAAGCAATGCAAAGTACAATAACTGTAAGTATAAGTAAGTAAATGTATTTAAGTAAACGGAGAAAGAGGCTAAGGCTAAGCTAGTAAATATACAATATGAGATCTTTCTGATGCACTCACTGGCTTCACATTTTATGAAGATGGATAAACAAAAAGCTGCCGCAATCCCTCTGCATCTTTTAATGTTTTATTTTGTGGTTCTGTCAAGATTTAACTCTCATGCTCTCTCTAATCTCTTTTCCAGTTCCTCGCAATTTTTCTACTTCGCAGCGTTTATTGACTCATTTTAAAAGCATCGTAAAATGTCTCATAATATTCACGGAGACGTACTTATTACAATGCATTAAAGTTTGTTGAACATGTTTTTCTGTATGTATGTACTATATCTGTACCTACGGAAAAACATTTTTATCTACAGCAAACAGTAAAAGTATTTTTTATGATATGATTTGTAAAATTCGTGGAGTCTTTATATCTTAATGGAAATAAAACATTACCGAACTTACCTTACGTAAATTACAGATGTTAAAGTCAATGCAAACTACATAATAAGATAGATGCTATAGAAAATAGTTAAAAGGTTAAGTAGGGTTAGTTACCCAGATTAGTTAGTAATCTATGGCTGCAGAGACATTGTAAATATAACTTAAGTAAGTAGTTAATAATAGTAGGACAGTGCATTCTGTTATATTTATGTCTTAGCAAAGGAAGTCAAGAAAAATATATTGTCTCAGTATCTGTATAACAATATGTGTATCTATTTCTATTTTATATGATTACTTAAGGATTAGGATACATAGAGGCGGACGTATGAAAGTTAATAAATCGTATCTGTATTCTGCAGTGTTTGTTCTTTTGGGGTCTTGTCTCTTCTTTTCCTTCCAAGTCAGCCACACATACCAAACCAAAGTAGATTGTGATTGTGTTATGGTTATGGTAGACCTTATACTTGTTAGTGTTCATTTTAGAGTGCAAAAGAAAATGCCGAGATCTCTTTAGATAATTTAATGTGGGTAGGTAAGTGACGGGATAATAATATTATTATGTAAGTATGTAGTAGAAGCTATGTAGTTAAGTAGTATATTCATTTCTCCATCGGAAAGGATGCACAGTATAGTACAAATTATATAACAGTAATTTATGGGTAAATATTTGTAGAATTAATAAATTAACTACCTCTGTCTGGTATATCCTATAGCAGTCGGCATATTTAAAAGATTTCTTTGGCTAAGGAACTGTGAAACATTAGATATAGTAGAAAGATTCGTATAATTATGCATATAAGCATATCTGGTATATTTAATAGGTAACATAGTGTTTTGAATCTCGAGTTCGTAACTCGAAACTTGTAACGACGAAGAGTGGGGTTCCTTAAGCACAAAAACATTATTTACTGGTTGAAAGGAGCATAATGTTTCCCTATAATAAAGAAATAATAGCTTTTTTCGAGAAAAACATAAGAATTCTACGAATTCCTCCCTGTTATAGATTAATTTAACTTTTCTGCTGTGAATATGTGAATAGTTTATCTTCTCTGAGATTTCACTACTACCTAACTATACCTACTGTAATCTATAAGAGTTGGTTGCGTAGCAAAAACTGTAGTATTTATACTTTACTACCTATGCACTCACTAAAAAGTATGTAGATGTTAGTAGTATTTGTACCTACCTCTCCTGAAAGAAGAAAAAAACTTTTTGCTATGGCAAGGAGGAATCTGGCTTTCTTGGATTCTGCAGTATACTGAGTCGGCTGAAGTAGTAGGAAAGTTTGTTGCAAACGTAAGTTAATGATATATCGAAGTTAGAGGGAGAAAGGATGGAATTGTCACAGTTTTATGTCTTTTCTCTAATTTAATTGCTTAAGCTATTGCATCGCATTCATTCCTGGTTGGGATAGCATTGGAGTGCGAGTACCTAACAGATTTTTGTGTATCGTAGGTATACAAATACATAGTAGTTGAATGTTTTATTCATTAATCAATCTCCACTTCATTTGACGTGATGTCTCGTGTCGTTTAGTCTAGCTCTCTCCGTATACCTTATTAAAAACTAAGTGTGTGCACAAAATACAAATAAATAAACCATTGTGAAAAGGATGTAAAAAAGTAGCGGAAGTAAGCATCAAAGAAAACTAAGCGCAATGTAGCTTACTCCCAAACTTCCAAAAATAATGTGAAAGTACCAAATGCACTTTAAAAACTATCCCAAAATGAAAAACATTTTGCTCCAAAATTGTTGAAAAGGGGTTTGCATAATTACTGTTTTCTCAAAGATGAAGATCAACACTGTTTCAGGATACATTTCTATTTGTCACATAAGAAAGACATTTAATATTCTTATCTACGTAAATATACATCATATTATTGATAGTTATTGACCTAGTTTATTAGCCGTTATTAAGGAGTAAACTGTAATTATCTATATTGATCATAAATATATACACATATCTGTTTAGACTCAAAAATCCTGAAGTAATCACCCTTTCATGTATGTGGGCTTCAACAAAGTAAAACACAGACGGGCAGACCAAATTCCTATTAACTTTCTTCCGATACTTAACAAGAGGTACGTGTAAGCAGTAAGAAACAAGTGTATAATCGATTGATGTGAATCGTGTGTTAGAAATTCGATTGGCTATACGAGGAAATTGAAAAATTGTATTTATTTGTATGGAATGCTGAAGTAGGTATTTGGGGAGAGGATAAAATGAGAAAGTAAAGTAGGTAAATAAATACGAGTGAGTGTCTGTCTGCTATAGAATTATAACGATGTGATTGCTGAGTCGATGGAATTCATTTAACGAGTCTGATTACCCTCTCTTGAGACATCTCTGCCCTGGTGTTCCCGGGTAGGAAGATGCAAGAGGAGGCAGAAAGAGAATCAAATTTCATCGTCTTTAGTTTCAAAGATTTAGTAGATCTTCGTTTGTTATTTTCACACAAAAGTTGGCTCCCCAAGAATTTGCTAAAGCTTTACACGTCTCTAGTCTCCTTCTGTCTGTCTCTCTGACTATGATTATTTGTTATTCGCTAGTTGTGTAGGTACTTACTTGATTCATTCAGATTAGTTTCTTTCTCTTTAGCTCTTTCTGTGCTTTGACTTGAATTGACTCAAGCAATAAACTACACTGAAGAACAGAAAATAAATGCTTACTTAGCTTGACTTGTACTTACTAGCAAAGCAAGTATCTAACTATCTGAGTAAATATTCTCGGTTTCAACTTTTCCTGTTCTAAATACAAACTATGAAACTAGGAACTAAACTAAACCAACTAAAGAAATCATCAGCACCATCGGACTGGAATAAACCGGTTATTAAATACAGCCTACCCTCCTAAACATTCAATAATGTAAACGAGATATTTAGATTTACCTGCACCAGATGTGGTTTACTCTTATTTACTCCTGCCTTCCCCTTTTACTAACCAAAAACATAGTCAATTTCCCATTTGTAAACTTTCCTTACTTAAAGGAAAGTTCAAAGACTAAGTTCCAAACACCAACAAGGTCACAAACAATATTTTGTTTGCATCACCAATGCAAAATTACTCGTTGCTTAAATGTACCATATTTTCTCAATTCTGTCCGGGTCTCAAATACTTTGTTGGGTTCGCATTTTAAATTATTTAGCAATAACTCGCGTCAGTAGAATATTTGCAAATCGGCAGCAGTT
This sequence comes from Tomocerus mixtus, assembly GCA_034694165.1. Lineage (NCBI taxonomy): Eukaryota > Metazoa > Arthropoda > Collembola > Entomobryomorpha > Tomoceridae > Tomocerus > Tomocerus mixtus. The sequence continues at coordinate 13,817 of JAQFYC010001083.1, read as the reverse complement.
TAGTTGTGCCCACACCAAAATAATTTTCTTTGATTTTCATAGGTTTCTAGACAGGAAGCATAGAAAAGTCCATTTTGTTGTACTAGAATTACCATTATATTATCGGTAATAATAATAATTATTATCATTGCATTAGCATTAATAACTTTTAAAATGTTTATATTTTAATCAAGTGAAGCTTTTACAAACATTATGCTCACGATCGCTACATATATTATGGCAAACCATTAGCAAATCAAATCTTATGATAGATTAAATACGTAGAAGGCGGTAAGGCGTAAAGAATATTTGCCCAGGTCAAGGCGAGGTCTCAGATAAAAGGCGATAGTATACTGAAGTATTATTGACGAAGCTTGCATCTTTATTTCAAAGCTCAGAGATCAAAGTATCTCAAAAGGAAAGTTTGGATTTCATATTCAGATTGGTTAGTGCTCGCGGAAGTGCCCTAAAGGCAAAAGACGTTGAATGATTAGTTTAAATGAAATTACTTACAGCATGGGAGTACTTATTATTTCCTCAGCTTATTTTTTATTTTGCTATATCAAACGGAAGCAGCACAAAATTTAATGATCTGAATTTTAAGATCGATAACTAATTTAATTGCGCTTGAAATTTTTTCCCCGGCTGCACGTACATACATATTTGTAGAAAAAATGATTAAAAATATTTTAATGCTTCCGTTTTCTGCATATTTCGTTAGGAATGTACATAGATCTACCGTTTATTAGTATTCATCATAATTAATCTATCAGTACTGGCAAGTACTGTGGAACCTTCACTTGCATGCACCCATTATACGATAAATAATCAAATACATATACATAGTTATGTAAATTCCTCTAGAAATACATAAATAGAAACAAATCATTAGCTGTATACATAGTAAGTACGATTTTGTAATGAAAATACGTGCACTACACTTCAGTAAACTTTCCCAATGAAGCTGTCATAATCATAATACAAAAGAAGTGCCTTAGGGCTTTCTCTTCTTTACTCTCAAGATTCCTCTTGCTATGCAATAAAAGATTCTAGGAAATTCCTAATACATAAGGAAACTGAAGACCAAGTTCAGTGTTGGCAAATAGTTCAGTTCAAGGCAGAGGTTATTTTACTGCACGAGTGGGTAACAATAGATTTATAACACACATGCATAACAAATCTACTTAACGATCATAGATAGATAGAAAGAACACACATATTGTCCACACGCGCTCTTTCATAGGTATGCAAGTATGTTGTAACCACCTTTAACTAGAAAAAATATTCATCATGGACGAATTCAACGAAAATAAGTTTATCATTTCAAAATAGTTGAAATTACCGAGGGCGGAACACAGACAAGCTTTTAAGCTCTTTTAAGCTTAGGTACTAAATACGAATGCATCTTTTGGAAAGCTTTTACTTAACATCATCACAATAACGAATAGTATTTCGCCCTCTGTACATATGAGGCTTACTTAAGTACTTACAAAAATATAGTAGTAAATGCATGAGCATCTTATGTGAAAATTACATAATAATCTTTTGCACTTTGCCGAATTCAATTTAAAATGAATGAAATCTCTAGGTCATACCTTTTAAATTGAGACTAAGCGGTGTAAGTCTGAAGTTAATCTGTTATTGAATCTGAGGAATTGAATAGAAAGTGTAAAGATATTTGGAAATGTCCTCGTGACTCGTATGTGTTAAGCCTTTATACTTTTACTCTGGTTCTTATTTCTGGTTCACTTGTGCATTGCAAATTGCATTTTGCAAGGTATTGCGACAGAAAACTCAAGTGCACATCACATCAGTTCGGCTGTAGCTACATTTAAATATACAGTGTTATTTTACTTCAAATTGCATTATCTATTTTACGCAACATAAATACTTTTACCATTTTACTTGCATATAAGAAAGTATTTATGGAAAGTTACTGAATATTTCTATCACATCATATTTTTCGGGACAGATGTTTGTTAATATTCATATGCTTTCACAACCAGAGCAGAATTCAGTTTAGACTCCTCTCTCAGTTGATTTTATTTTATAGCTGTTGTAAAAATAGCTTCTTTCTAATTTCCGTCTCATAAAAATCTTGAGAGTTAACAGCATAGTGAAACATTCAGGAAAGCAAGCCAAGCAAAACCAAACCAAACCACATTGAGGCTTCTTTAGTTTGGTGCCTATGCCACATAGTTAGTAAGTGTAGATACCTATACATAATATATAGGACCTGTTCTTATGTAAATGCATTTTTATATTTTCAGTGTAACTTTATACACTTTGCTTACTCTCATCCTCACCTTGTATAGCACATAGTGCTTTCTCTTTTCCACTCCTATTTTCCGTTTGCATTCATTGTCACTCATAAAAACTAACGTTGTATGATGTGATATATGCACGGAAGGGAAAACACTCTCAACTCAATTTACGCTCTACTATTTTACTTACTTTATACTTACCTAGTACATGGCTCTGTTCCACTTCCCTTGATACACATACCTAAATGCATTGCATCTACATGTCTACAGCTACTAGAAAAGCCTGACCGCAGCCAACCTAAACTTTAATACGTGGTGACAAACCTAATTCTTATTTGTATTAAAAAGTAAATAGAGGAGAGCCGAAAAGATAATGCATAATATTCTACGGCTCGCTTCTTTCCTTTCAGCAGTTTTCTTTTCCTTCTGTTTTGTCCTGAAAAAAGAGGATGACAGGATGCAAGAGTATATTGTAAGAATACATATATATGTAGTACTACAGTAGGTACGTAGGAATTATGTTCTGTAGAGTTTTTGGAATGGAAATCCGAATATGTAAACAAGAGTGTCTCTAGAGACAGGACAAAACTGAGAGAAAGCCTTGCACAATAAGAACTTACTATCGCCACTAAACTAAATATTATTATAACAATGTTACTAAGAATTTATGTTGCAAAACTGACTCACTTAATAGACATGCATGTAGGAATGAGTCAAAAGTAGTAAGTAGGTATCTGGAAGCCGGAAAATGTATCTATAAGCTTTCTCTTTGTCAATCTTGTACTTAAGAATATTATACTTCGTAATTATGGCAAATGTATTTATCGGCACGAACTAACTGATGTAGAACACTTAAGTTAATATACCAGCAAGATCGATAAAAATAAAGCAGTGTTTACTAATGAATGGCTCGAATGTACATGGATGTTTTGTGTTTACCATTATAATGCATTGGTACGTAACTAGTGTTGACCAATAGAAGTACGTAGATAGTACAAAAATATCTATTACCTACTGATATTTATATGTATCATGTATTTCTACTGTATAAATCAAATAAATTATTTATAATGCTGTGATTGGTGGGACAAATATGGGTCCTCATGCAAACGAAACATCACATTGTCTGCATTGTCAGTAAATAGGTTATATATACCACCAGCGAATGGCTTTTACAGTACTAACAGTTGCAACTCTAATATTTGGAACATGAAACTATTTTTTGATCATAATTTTCCTACTTTTAACTCATAGGATATGTGTAGCAATAAGGAATGCTTGTCTGCATTACACTTTTCCATTAAATACTGCATGGCTTGACTAATTTAATTAATATTTGCCTAGAAGACAATTAAAGAAGTACTTTTCCAGCTCGTTATCACAGTCCTAACTCTATGTATTTAGTATTAGTAATATAATCTACTAGCAATCTTTAATTAATATTTAATGCATGGAAATTACAATTATGTAACACAGAAACTATACATTTATTAAATAATATAATGTTGCCACAAGTACATACAGATACATACATACAGTTGAATACATTAGGAATACACTCGCAATTATGCAAAAATTATTTTGGTAGAAATGGAGCTCATAGGCTATTATCCGGGTTTCTGACCTCATCGAGTCCAGAACGCACACGAAATGCATTTATGAAACTAGAAACGTCAATTGGGAAATTAAGGAGGCAGTTCAGTGCAGTGCATTTCAGCTATATAGCTATAACGGCATGTCATGCCAGTAACTTTTAGAACGAGCATCTGCAAATCGTGAGATTTTCTCCAGTCTTCTAGCTCATTGAACTACATAAAAAGATAATAGGTAATAATATAGGCTGGAGTGATCCCCTGTACATTTATAGTGTAGACTGTAGACGTAGACACATGTAATATGTGGCTTTACTATAGTATGTTCACGCAACCAGAATTGCTTACTATAGTAAAACCTATACTAAAGAACGTGGACAGACATTCTGAGAAACGGACTGACCTAATAAAGAATAATTTACTCAATTATTAATTTTTATGGCTGAATGTGTTTTTGTCGCATACAATTTGTTTACTTTCCTTGAACTGTAACGTTTATTTGCAGAGCAGCTATTTCTGCATAATGTTATAACAGTTTTTATCTATAGGTAAAAGGATTTCAGAGGAATTTGTCAGTAAAGGTCAACCATATTGTATTCTTTACAACTTCTACATTGTTGTACCAGCTAGTGCTAAATTAATTTAATTTAAATTATAATTTAAGTTAATTTAAAGTCCGCTATACAACAAAATTCGATGGCCTATTTTTTATTTTAAGGAATCATAATCATAGGTCCATGTTCCGTATTTTTTTAAGGAATCATAATTATAGGTCCGTATTCAGATATCCTGATAACGAAAAAATAATGTTACAAAATGTTTAGTATGCCTAAGCCTTACATTATTATGATCTACCCTGTAGAGAATCGAACTGCCAAACCGTAAATGCATGCTGTGCTTTGTAGCAACGATATAGAACAGAGAGTCCAATTGCTTACTAATATTGACGTAAGTGTTAATGGGAAAAATGAAGTGTCTTTTCAATTTGCTTCCGTGGTTCCCTACTAATAGAGGACAGAATGAAATGCGTAGTAGTGAAGTTGGCATCTAAAAGCTTTTAAGTGTGCAAATGCGCCAATGTAGAACAAAAGGAAGGAAGTAATGGAAAACGGCTCTGATGTAATTAGGAAGCTCTTCTCTGATTAGTGTTTAGTTAAGTAAGTAAGTTCACTTGCCTTGCCTTGAGTTGTCGTGACATTGTTTGTCTTATCTTTCGCCGTCTTCATACAATATTATACAATACATCACGCAATTTTACAACTATAGACTTCTTGTTCTTACGCGACACATTTTTACCGAAAATTGGAAATGCTCGCTTTTCCATTTTCATATAATTCAATATGGATTATTCCACTCTTATTCCTTATACTATTATTCCTCATGTTTACGTATGTACAATAGCTATGTCTTTCTTTTTTAATAAAGTTGTTGTTCAATTTAGGTAATTGTTATTTAGAAGATTAGTACAAAGAGCTAAAAGGAATTGAGTAAAGTCAATTTTGTGGATTTCCTCTTTGATCATATTTAAGTAAATGAATGTATGTATGTACATGTATCACCGGCTTTAGTTTCCCAAAGAGGGTTTGTTTTATTACAGATATAATAATATATAATAAGTATAATAAGTATTTGCATATTGAAAAGGTGCTTTAGGAGTAGGAAAGAAGATTTCGTATTGTATCGTCTTATATGCCTGGCAGATAAACGACGGTCTTGTACTTAGAAACACAATTGTTCCTGTTTGGATCTTTTTATATGTTAATAACTTTGGCAGGTTATTAACCTAAATAAGTAGCTTTCTTTATGGAGACAGGGATTTTCATAAGCAGCTACCTATACACTAAAATTCTGAGAAATGAAATGTTTTCTGTAAAAGTTTAAGGAACATTGGTCCATGAGTGTGCGTGAAAGTTGAAACATGACATTTGGAGTGTTTTATCTGTAGTTATTCAATGTATACCCGCACCCTTTATTTTGTCCATGAAATTATTTTAATTGCTAATTATACCTACTTAAAGACAATAGTACTAGATACTAGGTACTATATGCTTTGTGAGAGTACAGAACATACTAGTGTAGTCAGTGTAATTAGCAATTAGGATTTGTATTAATGATATTTTCTAAAAGAATGATGTTGTAATTAAATTTATACTATATGCAATTTGGTACTCGACTCATCATCTGCCAGTGAACTTGACTTAATATATTTACGTGCACAATGAAAATGCAGCTGTGTACATGACTATTCGCTTATTTTCCACCAGAGATGAATAAGCACAGTAATAATGGCTTTACACGAAATTCAATTTAGTAATTCAAGTACACGATTGTTTGTAGAGAAATAAACTTCGTATTGTTAGCTAACTTGACTTTGACTCGGCACAAGTAAACACTAATACGAGAAATTAATACTCTTGTTCAAAGTCTACCTCTGTTTACTAGTTAGCTTATTAGACAGTCACTATTGCTAATTAAATATTTGTCTTTTTACCGAATGCGAATGTACCTATTTTCCTACAAATGTAATCTACTCAAGTAAGTAGCATAACCCTCTTAGACACCTATTATTCATGAATTCTCAGCTAAATAAATAGCATTTCAGATATTAACGTTAACAGAAATACAAAAAGGGTCCCCTTCCATTGCCGTGTCAATACCCTAGTTCAACGTGCTAGTTCAAGGAAAATGGTGCATTAGTAATATAAGCTCAATTGACAAATGTGCCTAGGGACTGTCTTGTCTAGCTATCAAAGATATAATATTACTCACCTGAAATCTTATACCATTAATCTTGGAAAGAGAATCACAGTTTCATGTCATGGCGTAATGACGTCATTAAATCTGTATAAAGTCAAAGGCCTTTGCATAATTTGCTAGTTTACTTTACTTTTTGAATTTATGTACCTATGTACGTATTCAATTTTACACAATAGAACTAACTAATTAATTTTACTTACATGACGCACATGAAACTTTGCAAATGAGTTCGCTAAGTTGGTACAGCTACAAAAGAACAACTCCTTGACTGCATGACATGATGAGTTTTACTTATGACAATTTATATGTAACAATTACACATTAGTATGTATTTCATCTTCCTTTTCCAAAAAGACTGATGATTCTGATTGTGATTATTCTAAAACTATAAGTAAACGAATTATAGATGATATAGCTGCTAGGATATAGAGGCAAATTTAGCAAAAGGTAAGCTTTGGTCACAGGGGTACTACATATAAATGGAAATCCGGATTAATCGTAGAAAGCATATGGAATAAGCATAATATAATCTCACACAGTTAGAAAAAGTTTTACTTACATTAACTTCTCAGGTTATTATACTAGTTACATAATATCTTTAATTAAGAAAAGCCAATGACCTTAGATTTTATGCGTACAGCTAACTGCTATGTAGCTACTTTATGGACACTAAGTAGTATATACCGGCAGTATAATATATAATTACTTTATGTATACTAGGTACTTACTTACCTGATTTGTAAAACGAATTATATTAGCTTAAATTCACTATCAGTTTGTAATTTATTAATACAATTCACTTTTGCCAGGTTTAATTACATTACAAGTACGTAGCAATATTAGTTGGCATATTTAGTAGTTCCTTCTAATAATCGTTACAGGAACAAGAAGTGTAATAAATATATCGCTAGAAAATATACACTAGTTAAATTATGCATTTAGTACAACTTACAGCATACACATTGTATTCTGTTTACAAGCATTAGATCTTTTTGCTTTCAATTTAAAAAAGGATGTCAAAGAAGTTATTTTTTCATTTCATTTACGATTGTGGAATTGGGCTTCAATTTAATGAATATGCTCATCTAGTAAAAAACCAAACTTTTAAAAATAGTTTTTGCTGCAGTACTAAGTATATGTACTTATTTATTTGTTATCGTATTTTTCTTCAACGCTTACGTCATTAGATTCGTGAATCTTTTCCTACTTTTAGTTGCGTTGAATCTATGTAAGCCTAGTCGTCAAAAGATTTATTGACAAATTCAGTAATTGAACTGCATGAAACTGGAAAAGAACCATTAGGGTAAATTAAAACCCATCTCTGCAAGCTAAACTGAATGAACTATGTACTTACATATAGTTCTTATGCAATTCGGGTTACATAAAGCTTATACATAAAATATATAGTAGAAAGACAAATACATATAGGAGGCAAAATGTCTTCCAGAGTATGTAGCCATCGAAAGAGTTTGCATATCATAATATAGAAAAGGAAGACTTTCTCTTTAGGCTATTTGTACTATCTGTAGTCAGTATTTGCTATTGACGACATGCGAAAATTAGCAACTTCGCTCGTTGTTTGCTTTCACTTTCATTCTTACAAGTATATTGCTGCTTAAAGATATATTCTCACTCACTTTCTCTAATCCCCTAAAGTAAGGATATAGCAATGAAAGCCAAATGTTAGTGCTCTCTAAAGAATACAAGTACAAAAGTCGTATACACTTATGTATTTCTCTTTACATATACATACACCTAATACCTAAATACTACTGTAGCTTTATATTCAAAATTATTACTATGTACAAGGGATATATAAGCTACATATATTAATTCTATTCTGTTAGAATAGGAAATAGTGGATAAAGTAAGTTCCTAAATATAGAATTGTATAGTTAGTAGGTAATCCATATACATAATAGACAACTATTGTTATACAAGGTACCTATGTGAAAATGTGTGAATGTAAAATATAAACTTTTCTCTGTGTGAAGATTTTATGTGAAATTGATGTTTTCCACTGTTTTTCATTGCAGTTCGAGACTCTGGCGTTCCTCTGGGTTCTTCTCCTCTTCGTGGTTGTTGGGAACTCTGCTGTGCTGGCAGCTCTGATGATGACCAAAACGCAGCGGAAGTCCCGCATGAATTTTTTCATCATGCACTTGGCTCTTGCAGGTTAGATTTCACTTTCAACCTATATTTACTGTTTGTTTTACTACAGAGTGTAAAACTGTACCCTCTAGCTTAGGTCACAATGGTGTGTGAACTTGTTATGACACTAAAAGTAAACGTCAGAAAGGCCAGACCAGGCTGGTTTAGTTTATGCAATCTAGTTACAGCAGTTTAATACCCATAAATATCAGCGCACACTATTTTACCATCATCGCATCCTTCATAAAATATCCTGGCCTGTCTTTTAGTCTTTGCACAAAGAATAAGTAGTACAGACAGGACAGAATTATGTACCTCATCTGCATGTGTACCTATCTAGGTTATCAATTATCATAAAAAATATCGATCTTCACTAAACAGTGAGTTGAGTTCTAATTTTAACTTATTTAACACTTTTCCCACAGCAGGAGGTTATAAATCTAGTTTCCTACTTACAAGTTTTGCTCATTTCTCTTCTACTAAATAGTACCAGCATTAGTAAATAACTTTTTTACTTACAGCATTTAGTTATCATATTAATTTTTAGTGAACATTTAGGAAAACTTGTTTTCAAACTTTTGTGTTATTGTTTTGACCCCCCAGTAGGTAGGTATACCTACATAGTATTTATATTGAAATCTCTGTTAATGGCACGTTTAAGTAAATATTATAGGTAAGTAGTTCCTATGAAATATTTATTTCTGTAATGCGGGTAGTTTGTTTGTTTGTGAAGTCAAGGAAAAGCTAAGCCACGTGCAAATAGCTCTTTCCGTAAGTAGAAAACATCTTTCTCGTTTCAACTATACATACCATACCAGTAAGTAACTTGTTTCTAATAAATTTTCTACACAAAGCCACCCACCATGAAGAGGGGATATCTTCTCTTGTTTTCTCCTCCTTGCACTTATAACCCCATTTCCTGTCCTCTTCTTCTTTTCGTATTAGCAATAACGGGGCTAAGGACAAAGTTAAAGCTGAAGCCGCAACCAAGCAAACCAGTTTTGTTGTATGTACAATGTACACATAGATAAATATAAATATAGCTTATAGATGATAAAGAAAGTCATTCTCTCAATTCCAGTGAATCCGAAAATACTTATTAGCTGCACAGGACGCTACTGGAAACGAAAACAAAGTATTTATCTAAACAGTTAACATACAGTGCGTTTAATAAATATGGAAACATAGACAGAACTACTATGTATATGTATTCTTTCTCCACTGTCCCCCAATTTTTGACTGTTTCCTTTCGAAAAATTTGCTTTCATAAATGATCGATGCAGTAGAGAAAACAATTCGCGAAGGTAAAATAATGTAACGGATAAGCTTTCTCCTACTAACAATTTTAACAACAATAGAAACTATATCTTCCAGCAGGACAGAAATTAAGCGATTTTTGATAGCATTGATAATTGTACTGTTTGTAATAATTAAGAAAAAACTTTTCATCAAGCAAGGTGATCTAAAATATTACCTAGTCTAGATTTCTATCACTAATATCCATTGTGTTTTCATAAGTACCGAAATCATAAAGTTGAAAATTTGCATGGGAAAGCATAAGAAAGCTTATGAATTTTAAAGACTTCGTCTACGTTTCCATATTTGTGAATCGACCTGTAGAATTAAGGACAGACAAGCACCAAAGCCAAAGCCAGTTCTTGTCCTTGTCTATAACTGTATGTTGTCTCCTTTCAACTCGACAGATTCTGCAAGTCGGCTCGTGTTTTTCCTTCAGTTTAGCTGAGGTGAAACTAAAAAAAAGAAAGTTCATCTCTGTGGTGAGACACTATTATAAAAGTAAAAGAGTTAGTTACGTTGTTTTTATGTTGTTTAATAGGCTAAGCATGGCATGAACTGACTGAACTCACGTTCAAAAAGAAACAATAAGTCGAAGGTACATAACACAGATAGAGAACATAATGGAACATAATGTGCGCAAATAAAGCTTTGGCTTTTGAGATTTCCCCGAAAAACTTTTGCTTCTCTGAGCTGACAATAAATAAATAAGTTAGGGAACAGACAGGGAACCATAGGGAGAGAACAGATCAGGTAGAAACTACCAAAAAATACCTTATTTTCTGTAGTGTAGTTAAATATAGAGAGAGAATCTTCTCTAGTCTGTAAGCGATAGGGAAATACGTTACTCCGAATTCGAAATCCTAAATTGATCAGCTCCAGTTTTCCCAATAAGGGCTTAGGTCACTGGTGCAAATAGGTGACATGACAGTGCAGTCGTACATAATGTTGGATGTGTGGAGTTTGACAGTTTTTAGTGTTGAGATCGCTTGAATTTCCTTCAACCATTTTCATTCATCTAACCTTAAGCCTTCTTTGGCATGACACTAGCACCAGAATAGTCAAGTTGAGGTACTTATACTACGTAGAAGTGAGGAAGACCTCAAGGGGAATGGAAATAGGCATTCACAGAATTTGATGAACTGTAATGATCCTAGAAACTAAGTATACTACGTATGTCGTAGGTAAAAATACCACTAAAATGCAGAGGGTCACCTAGGTCTGGGTGTGCTTTCACATATTTTACGCGTTTTGGACTGAAATCCTATAGAGTTTGCAATATTCAAATAGTATATACAGTGTTAATGACAGTTATTACAGCATATCGATCCTATCAAAAATAACTTACCGTATTCTAAAACTCTAACATTGAAAAGTAGCCAATTTCAAAAATGTAAACAATGGCAATTATATTTTAATGCAGACCAATAATATTTTGTCACATTTCTTCTTTACGGCAGAAAGTTATGGAATACCTAAGCTACAGATACTTCTCTTTTACGGTTGCGTATGGAATTATTTTTCATCATTGGAAGGCAAGGAATTAGCTATAGGTACTTTTCATTTTGTAACAGTTTTGGAATTAGCTACGTTGTTTTCTGTAGTGTTCATATATCTGCGACATATATGCTATAAAATGTTTTCTCCTATCCATACATTCCTTTAAAAGAGAGAAAGCGGCTTAGTGAATGCACGGCAAGTCAAAGACAACCAAAATCAATATATTATGTACTTATAGATGTGTATAGAGAATTGGAGCATTGGATTAGAATGTGAATGTGGAAAGACGATCGAGTTCAGCTCAGTTCAGTGATGCATAGCATTGCACATTCCATATAGTAATAACTATTTCACAGAATAGAAAATAGTAGCAGAGGTAAACAAACAAAAGTTTCTCACAGAACCATTCACTTACGTTAGTTAGAGACTGAAGATGAGTCTGAAGACTCTCCTCCACGGTTTTCCGGTGGTGTCGACCCGACCGTCCATAAATCTTTCTAGTTCACTTTCACCGTACTTATGTTAGCTATTTAACTACATCGACTTCCATTCACTTCACATAGATTCTTCCGCTATTTTTATCGCCTTCCGACTAAATCCTGTTTACCCTTTTTACAGTTATATAAATGTTGTGCTATCTAAAGATAGCTTTTTGTCTCCAGGAGTTTTCCTCTGATTTCTTGGAAAGATTTTTATTGCGTACCTACTGCAAATACACATAATATACATACTATATAACATCATTATGCATAGTATGTACAAACTACAAACTCGAGTTCGTATCTCTTGCACAGATCTAAAACGAAATAGGGAAAACGGGTTTCAAATGGCAGCAAAATTTAGTATATGTATTATGTATGTGTTGCCGATTGATACGATATACCGGCAATATTCATTCAGCCTAGGTAGTTTAAATTCTTTAGAAAAGTTTTCGAAGATATTTTAAATCTGGTCTAATGAAATTCTTATATTTATCGCATTATTTTAAAGCAGAGAATGAAGGATATTCGAAAACGCGTATCTTTTGAATTCATGCAAACAACTGTCAGCGGAAAAACTTTATTGTTCTTCTCGACCTTTATAAGTCCTTACTCATGTGTATGTAAGTTCTAAGTCCATATCCCTTAAGAAATATGGCGTGAGTTTGAAAATGTTACAGGACGAACAGTTTCAACTGCTAAGATGAGATACTATGCAGTGTATCCATTGCCGATAATGATAAATTTACCTGCAACATCTACATATATGCAAAGCAAAAGCAAAATTACTACTACTATACATACAATCAATTCTTAAAATCGAACTTCCCGTAGCTTGTTAAACTAATTGCTACTCCTGAAAATAAATCTCGTTTGTAATTGGCAATTTAAAGTAAAGCTTTTTAAATATGCACTACGCACTAGCGTCTAGAAAAAGAAACTAATAGCTAATTAAGTTTTTTATGTTATGGACGTTTGAAGATGTAGCATAGCAGTTTCAGTTGAATGAATGAGAACTTGATGGGCTTACACAAAGTTATCATTATTACATAATATTACAATTTCCTCAAATATATCGAATCAGGAAAAAATGATTTAAAAGTTATAGAATTCTTGAATTTCAGTAAAACTTTCCATCAATTCACCACTTAGCAGACTTTCTTGTATAAAAATAATTCAATTTAGAAGCTTTCAGAAAATAAACTAGCATATGTATTGGCTTTATGAACTTGAACAAGGTTATTTTCTTCGCTAGGTAACTAAAGTAAGTAGGTAGGCACTACTTATGCATTTGCAGACTTTCTGTACCTATGGACGTCAAGTAGTGCCAAAGATAGGATTTTTAAACTAAAAGGGTTCGTTAGTTTTGGTATGGCTACTTTCAATCTAATAAACTTTACTTCTATGGAATACATTTTTAAAGTTGCAATCTCATTTTAGAAAAATAGTAATCCAATGTATGGAACATTGTCCCAAATCTCATTTCTCATGTGCTATTTATTCGTACAAATGCCTGTCTGCTTTACTGTCTAGCCAGCTTTGCAAATAAAATCATGTTTTACTTTACAGAACTCTAAATAACAAAGTTAACATCAATGCAATTCACGGTAGCCAAAGCTGCTTTTGCACACTTTTTATTTACAAGTGTCTTTAGTAGATAGATAGATAGATAGATAGATTTATTGGTCACAGACGATGCAGCCAAGGCCTTTACGTCTTTTCTTACAAATATTGTTACAATAATGTATATTTAACTTAACACTCCGGCACCGGCAGAAGACAAAATTTTTGCCAACCGT
>JAQFYC010001082.1:0-40200 GCA_034694165.1 Tomocerus mixtus | reverse complement strand
AAGAGAGGCTGTTAAGTCTTTCAGTCGCTAAGATCCACAGCCTGTGAAGTCCGCCAGGCGCTCATTCCATTGCATCACTTAACATGTATGTATGTACTTTTGATTTCTGTGTCTTACGATTACGTATTCCCTAGTCAGCAGAATTGTGAAACGTAAGTGCGTGTTATTACGTGATAACTCAACTCTATTTCTCTGTTTATATCAGTAGATAGTCGTTTTCAGAGTTTGAAATCAATGGTTCGAGATTTCCGAAAGGTTATACTAGATTTTACTAGAACAAATTGAGCCTGACATGGCAAACAAGATTTTTAAGTACCAGATTTAGTGGACTGTGGAATTTTTTCAGACACATACTTTATTATTTATATGTATTGAGGTAGATATATATTAAGGAAATGTTCTAAAGAAAGATGAGACTATTGATAATGTCAAATGAATCATATTGGGCAAACACTATTAGTGTAATGACATTCCTGACACTGATCTACACTACACTCCCATGTTAAGTAAATATTTTTGCGATTTAAGTATCAAGTTCACTACACATAACTAAAAGTGATCATCTGGTTTGTGTCTCTCTCCCTAAAAAGTGGATTGAATAACTTTGAAAAACAACTGCAAAAAGTTGAATGTTTAATGTAATTATAAACTACTACACATGAAGGAATTTGTTTTGCATATGGAAATTCTTAGGAAGTCAATATCATAATAGATTCAATGTGTGTCCTCTTATTGGTAAACTTTTTTGCAAAGATATTTGCTTCTCTGCTACTGTACTGGATTCTGTATTCATCTTTTATAATTGTACAAGGAACTTGCTAATATAAAATATTCATAAACAATTCAGTCAAACTGAAAGACTCAAATTGTATAGATTTACATATATATCCCTCGATTATGACAGGCCCATTAGCATATAACGATAGCCTAGCCCTTATTGTTAGCGTATTGAAAATTGAAGTGTCCTTGAGTTTATTAGAGCAATTTATGCAAGCCCATTATCATAACTATTATGGGTGATTGATTGTATTTACTAGGAACGTCAGAGAATTTGACATTGTTATGGCTTGAGTTAACTTGACTAACCACGTAATTCCAGTACAGTATGACATAATTCAAACCAATAACATAACTAACTAATGTCCAATAACTTTTCTCCTTCAAGAAGGCAGCTGCTTATTTAATAAGAACAAGAACAACTGAGTAACGTAACAATAAGTACCTTTGCTACACATTTATTAATAGTTCTGTCATAATGTCATTGAAATTCAATTACAAATCAACTCCTTACAGACTTAGGTACTTAACTTAAGAATACTTTAGTACACAAGTACTGCCCGATTGGATGGAGCTAAAAATAATGATCATACTTGAATTGAATGAATGGTCAATTAAAAATCTGTTGATAAGAGAATATATTGTGTATACATTGCACACGAGAATGAAATTAAATGTAACCAAACATCAGAGTCGCAGAAATTCATTGAAAAATAGTATAACGTGTGTGAAAAACAAATAAATCTGCTGTTTGTACACACCATTATTTCCAGGATGTGGCGCTCTTAATGTGCTGCAGTTATTTAGTAATGAATTGAGTCGCTGAAGAGTCCTCATAGTCCTCTGAGGATTATTTGCATGACTTTTGTTAAAGTTGATTGCATTACTATTTATAATATATTACAGTCGTATATATGCATATGAAATGATATTACGTGCTTAATTCATTTGATTATGTACCTATACATAAGTAACTATAGTATATAAATATAGGGTTTGTGTTTAGCTACGTTCTGCTCAGCTCATTTCATGTCATTTAATGTCATGAGGGACGAGTGACATGTATTTTGTGAGAAATGAGACAGTTTTGGGTCGTGTCGTGCATATTCGCATTCTATATAGTTGAAAGTCAAAGGAGCTCGAGCCGCGTACTCGTATAGTAAAGAGTAAAGTACTCCTACTATAATGTGTTGATTATTTGTGCTTATTATTTATTTAAAGGACTTCCCAATGTGCACGGTGGGAGTTTATAGTGAATTGTTCCCTCTAACGCAATGTAATACTAGAACTAATCGTTTTTAATTTCATTTGTATTTTTAGCACGTATATAGGTAGCAAGTATACCATACAAAAGCATAAATTTTCTGCGCGTTTAAATAGATTGAACGTGCACATTTATCTAAATATAATCTTAGGGTACCATAAAACCCTCATTATTTCTGAAGAAACTTTTATAGCCCTTTGAAAAACGTTATTGTCTTTTAAAGCTCATATTTGTCACTTCATAAAGTGTGCACAAATGCATAATTTTTTATACTAAAGCAAGACTTGTCTCAATTAGCATAAGTTGTGTGCGCTAGGCACTGACACGGCACTGACGTGAATGAGTGACTGACTTGCTTTGACTTGACTTGACTTACACTTACACAACATGATAAAACTCTCTAGTTTCACTATATAGATTATCTTGGCTTGCGAAACTCGAAACTCTAAACACTTCATAAATTATGTAGAAAAAGGATTAAAAAGATACCGAGCTGATAATTTAGATATTCATAATTTTTAATCAAAATTGCTCTTTGAAAGTTGGAAAACATTTACACATATTTATCAAATATTCATAAATTGCATTATAATACTTAATTTCAATTACACGCACTAATAAGTCACTCTAACTACGCTTATGAAAGAAATTACTTGAAATGACATACCTACACAAGTATACAGTATTGGGCAACAAAACTTTGAGCTAAAAGAAATTATATTATTCATATCTAATTAAATGACTTCAAATAAATAAGTAGAGTTTGCCTCAGCAGACACTGTATTTACTATGTACTATGTATTAAATAAAAAGTACATGCCTGCTAATGGTCTACACATTTAGTAATAACAAATTATTACAGCAATACTAGAGGCAGATGGATTTCATATATAATCTTAGGTACAATAAGATTGGGAGTCATTGTTGTAGCAAGATTGTAGACAAAACAGAAATAGGTTTGTCGCACCTGAGTGAATGTTTGGTGAATAGCACTTCCACTTCCAATTAAAACTTATATGTGGCTTGGTTACGTACGTTTGGAATTGACATAGCATGCTATTTCTAAAAGCTGGAGCTAAATGATCTAGTTGGGCTCTTTATGTTATAGAAATTGGAGCCTTAATACAATATGCTAGATCTGGACATTGTCTTGTAATGAAAAAAGTTTTTCCTTTCTACTCTTTCATTACACACGAACACAAAAGTAAGAAAATAATAAAGTGTACTGCACTAGTGTAGGTGCGATGACAAAGAACGAACACTTCTAGAAAAATCTGGTTTCACATATCTTCATCTTTGTGTCATTCAAGTTTCCGTGCTAGTAATCCAATAGACAAAGGATATGCTTCTAAAAACTTTTCTAATAGTACACACTACACACAACGATTCTCTAGAAGTTGTGCAATTGGAATATAGTGTTATTGTCCTATATTATGTTTTCTCTGCCTATATAATTGTATCAGCAATTTATAGAACACCACATAAGACAACAAAACAGAAATGGAATACCTAATTAATATAAATGATATAGGTAGTTTTATATTGCCCTTAGAAATTAATTATGGCAATTAATTGCGGCATCGATGTAAATAATATTTCTTGTCCACATGCGAAATAAGCAAGCGATAAAAATTGATATTATTCTTTAATATTCTTTCTGTGCTCCTTTTGTAAAATCTCGTATTTCAAAACTAATCCAGAGCAAAGAAGTTGCTAGTAATACATGAAGTTCATATTTCTTAGTACCTGAACATTTTTAATGTAAATTCCCTACACATACGTACACGATGTATTTATGCAAATATTTTGCTCATAAATGGCCAATTGATATATAGCAAATTCTTCCCATTTCTTTTCAGCTGCGCCTCCAGCCTAAGTACTAATACTTGAGTAATCGTAAACTGTTTATCCAGAAGAGTAATTACACTCCTGGCAATTTTAGATTTTAATTTGCGGTTCTTTATGGAAGGAAGATAAAGGACTAAAAGACTTAATATTCTTTAAGTAGTAAGCAGGTATTGATTTTATTTTCAATTTAAGTTAGGCATATAATACTACAAAGCTTCTTCCTTTACTAGCTCCAGCCTAACGCACACACTGTAAATAGGTAAAATAATATCAACGTAGCCTAGATAAGGTTTACGTTGGTGTTATGTTGTTTGGTTTGTTAGGAGTTTGCAGTCTGTATAAACTAGATAGGTAGATGTATTGTACAGAAGAGTATATAAAGTCACCTGAAGCCTTGGGACTAAGGTTACAATTCTAGGGAATAATCCTATATCGTACCTTTGTCGTCTGATACTAAGCTACGCTTACTGGCATTTTTCCCCGTATTTTTCTATTATCCAGCAGAGAAACGAGATAGAACTGAACTAGTAAATAAAAGGAATCTTCTCCATTTTATTTCGTACTAGAGATAGCAATTTAGCAGTATCCAGTAATATACCTACTATTTGTCGGCTCGTATGTATATGTGTGAGTGTGGGTTTGTTCTCAACTGTAGTCAGAAACTATTCTTTCCTTCAAAATGACTACCCAGCCATTTTTGAATCTCAGGGGAACAGTTATATTTTACCTTAAAGGGTATAAACACATAAAACTTTTCCACAGAACAAGAACAGCACAGTTTCACTGGACGAACTTCTGCAATTTTACAAACTATTACTATTTCTCTTTGAATTACACCAAACTCAAATTCCTTTTTCTTTCTGCACCAAATTCACACATTTTATGATAACCCTTTCAACACAATAACACTGACAATTAAAACGAAATCTTAAATGACTTGAGCTTATAATTAGCGATAAAAGCATCTAATCATTCCTAAAATTGATTTTAACTAGCATAATTTACCATAATTAAAACAACTCCAATTTATTTGGGAAAACGTTATACATACATGAGTTCATTGAAATACTCAAGTAAATTTGTAAATGGTAAGTTTTAAAGGAGTAAATAAAAGTTAAGGAAGGTTAAGTCGCTATATAGATTTATAGATAGTACTGTAATGTAAGCTAGAGAAGGTTCGTCTGTATTTGCATTATCCCCATAATATTCTTTATTTGAATATAAATAAGGTTTGATGTTTGTCAAGGTGCGATAAATAAAGATTGAGTGAATAAAAATGTGAAGCTTCCATTTATGTTGTTTGTCTTCACCTGCTATTATGGTGAGTGGATTGGTTTGGATTGGATTGTGATTGTGTGTGTCCCTTAATTTAAATATACTCAATTGATTTGACCTATATTTGAGTTGATGCAGCAAGTTTTTAACTCCTCGCTCGCTAAAACTCAGCTCATAAATTCATCATCTCAGCCAACTCCGTCACACAGAGTGTATCTTCCCAAATCCGGCTATAAAGATTCGTAAAAGGCAGCGATATCTTAATTATTACGGGGAGAAACAAGGAGCAGTCTGTCCTGTTTTGTCTGCAACCCAACCCACAACGAGCATGAATAATCTTCATCACGCAAGTTATAAATCACAGCGTCCCCTTATATACTCTTGCATTGCATTGCATACTTACTATAACATAAGTTATACTATGTTCTTGCGGTTTGGCTTACATTTTACTACTTTCCATAATGAAATTGAATTTTAAAATAGAACTCTGCGTAGAAGCGTAGGCTAGCAAGCTATAAAGCATTTTATTTTTACACACATACTACATAGTAGCGGCTATTAGTAAATGTATAAATATAAAATGAATTTTATTTAAGTACGCATGGCACGGAGATACTTGCATAAAGAAAAAGAAAATGTATGGTAAAGCATGTTTCTTCTTCTATTTTAATATTATACTTACGTAACTCCTAAGCGTAAGGCTGTATAAGATCTGTATGAAAAATTCAGCAATATAATTTCATGGTGTAGGTGGATGTGGAATGGACTAGGACTGAAAGTGCGTCTCGCTTTAAAAACCATCTAAATTCAAATTGCTCATCTGACATGCAAAGCCGGAAAAACTTTCTTGGCTACATAGCTGACTATCTGCGCTACTGTGTATACTTAGTATCTATGCTAAACTTGACACACAATATATATTCATAGACTCCAGCACAGCAAATTGAACAGAAACTTTGGACAGACAAGACAGGGACAGTTGTGGAACAGTAGGCTAATACATTTCCAGAATTTCCTACGAATGGGCCATGTAAGAATGAAAACTTTGGTTATGTATTCCTAGAACGTTAAGCATAAGCGGCATATATTCTGAGGTCGTTCAGCTCGCGGACTTGTGTTACGCGTAAATTCCAATCCAACTTCCAAAAACGTGCCACACATTTTCCTAACATGGTACACACAACAAGATTTTGTTTTTAGTTAGGTAGGTGTAGGTAAAGGACCGACCTATTTATAAGTGTGTAAGCTGAGCTGACGCACATCTAGTGCGTTCAAATAAAATTCTATGTTCAGCAAATGTAGCAATACCAATTAGTAGCTACCTACTGTTCGGCACGGATTCTTTGAACTTTTTTAATACTTTCTAGGAAGATGCTAATTAGGAGGAGGAGAAACTTCCGAAAATAATACTACAGCTAATAATTCCACAATTACCAACTCGGGAGAGCAAGTATAAATACATATTTAGCCCACATAGCTCGGCGCCCCAACAAATGCCCTAGAATCACAAGTCCAAAAAGGTTTGGACAAATATATTTGTCTATATATAACTATTTGCCTAGATTTTAATTTTACTCTCCTAAACGATTTAATTTTTATTTATTTTATTTGTCGAGTAATTTTGTGAGAACTTTGACCCATCTATGATATATTAGCAGCATAGATATAATTATTATTACAAATTACATAGCAAATGGCTATTAAATATTAAATGTATCATAATTATATACTAGTACCGTTTGTTTTTCATTCCAAATATTTGTTCTTGGCCACTGGCCACGTCTCCAATTTAAAAATAAGTCAATATTAACACTTGGTTAGCTAACAAATAATAGATAAAAACACTTTATTGCACGCACTTAAAAACAATTTCAAATATCACATCACATAAACTATGAGTCACGATTAAGATATTCATGTAGTGTAATACTAACAAAAACAATTACTACACTACTACACACTTATGGTATTTCACACAGCTTCACAATCCAAGATGAAATTTTGTCACACTACTATTTACTTTAAACACTACATTTTACTTGTAACAATAAAAATATGACACACTATTCGAAATGCAAACAATCCGTAACTTTATTGGTTCGTTTTTGTCAAAAGCAGTCATCCCGTACACGAACTACAATAATTGACAAGTAATCTTGGTGAAGAGGCGCCTTAAAAACTTGAGCATTTGAAGATAATGTAAGACTAATACGTAAGAGACAGAAAAATCTATTTGTCCCGTGACCTGGCCTGGTCTGACCACCATGTTACATTGTACAAAGGAAAGAAAACATGGTACATAGTAAAATGACTTATGGGTTTGTAGTCTAATCTTATACTATCGCTCAATACTCTAGTATTTAAGATAAAAATAGGAACACACACATGCACATACACCTATATCATGTATTATGTGTATAAGATAAGAACAGTACGCAGAGACACCAAACTTTAGGCGAACTTTACACATATTTATTTTCCATTTATCATGTGCGGAGAATATTAGATAAAATATTAATATAATAATTAGAAAACTTCACTTATTAGTAATTTACGAGCACTAAATCCAGATAAATACTAGAACAGAACAGAACACACACTCAATTTAAGTAAAGTTAAGTAAAGTAGGTATATTTAATCGCTCATTTATATTTATTGACTATATACTGTAAAAACTATATGTAAGTAATGTAGTAATTGTAATTGTAATAGCTCTCGTTATAATAAAAAACAGAAAAATATCTGTCCACAAGGGAATGAGCTGTTTACGAAGACATAGACACTGACATGCCGAGTGGACGTTTCTAGCTCTAACCTAGCAGACAAGACAGCGAGAAGAACAGCGTGAACAATGAAATTCCTTCGAGTGCACGGTGTACCTACTCAATTACATTTGAAGTAATATTACACTTCATTTCATTGTTCATACTTACTGGTATGGTATGTTATGGCAATACATAGTAATACTAAACTAATGCCATAACATAACAGTCAGCTCAGCATTTACGATATGACAATAGTGACAGTACATAACATTACACAGACCAGAATATAATATACCTTCCTATAACTATATATGAAATAAAAATCCTACTCTCCTACCCATTAGCTTTCCCACATTAACTTGAACATTAGTAACAAACGGTTCATAATGTATTCATCAACATCTTCTTTTGACTATTGCCAACTTACTTACTTACTTAGTAAGTTAATAAGTTAGTTTTGCTTATAAAGCAGCGCTATAGGAGAATCCTTGGACTAAATGACCCATTTTGCTATCAATTCATATAGCACTATTAATTTGAATTTGATATCAATCTGACAGCTATACTTTACTTAACAGCACTCACAGGACTCAACTTTGATTTAAAACAACCTAACAAACTTTACCATGTACTGCTAAGGTATGCTCTTCTATGGTGTTAAGTTACACATGTACCTAAGTAGGTACATCATATATAATATGACACGTATGTCAAGTCAGAAGTCAGAATCAGAATACACCACGTTTAACATAGATAGATACTTTGATATTAAACCGAGATAAAATTATTATAATAGCTTTTATTACAAATTATGTTTACTAACTAAACTATTATTTGTACAGGATTAATCCCATAGGATGTGATAAACCAGCTCTATTTGTTCAGTATAACATTACCGCAACTTTAATTTCACTTGCTTGTTCCCCCTTTCACTGAGCTACATATTATATTATCTGTAACAACACTTTATTTTCAGGACAAACATTTATTTTTGTGTTAACGACAAAAAAAAAATTACATCAATATTTAAGATGATGAGATATATGTCAAGATTTCCGTCAAATAGAGTTATTTTTAGGTATTCAAACGCAACAAAACCAAAGAGAGTAAATATTAAGTAGAGCAAAATTTTGAATGAAAATTTACGAACTACATTCATGAGAAGCCATAATGTATCGTGACAAATTCTTCTGGGTATTAGTATTATGAATGATAAATAAATGAGCTGGAAAATACGATGTTGGCAGAGCCCACGCAATTCTATAATATACTAGAGTTTATATTTAGGATCTATCTTCATTACATTGACAACACAAGGTGAAGGGTAAAATGAGAACAGAAGGTTAATTACAGATTGTAATGTAAGACGAGACATCCATTTCCATTCTCCAGTTTTAGGTACATGCAAACAGTACGTAAATCCCTCACATTACATTACAAGGAAATATTATTAGGAGATAGGATCCCGGATTTTCTCCTGTGCCTTCAATAATGGTTCCTTTAATCATATTCCACTAACGTAAGTCATAATTGCTATCTTAGTAATTATGGAGATAAGGTAACAAAAGTAATTGAGATAGCGCACTGTGCTCTATTATACGAAATGACTGTGCAATGGATTTACCTTTAATTTAGTACACAAATAAATAACTACATCCAGTCTAAGTAAGCATAACATTACACTGCACTTTGTAATTGTATAAGGAGAGGGGATTAGGAGATTACGAGAATAATGAAATTAATTCATAGGATTATAGTTAATCACATAAGTGCATATGTACATTAAATAAGCAAAGAAAAGCTTTAAGTTAAGCAAGTAGGTAGCTTTACCTCCAATGAAGATGTAAATGCCCTTTAAGTCTAGATGTGAATAAACTACAATAATCACTTTGGACAAGTTGGAACTGCGTATCTTATACAATAAATATGTTATATATAGTAGCATTAAGGTGGACAGAAGTAGAAGAGAGCATTAAACATACGAAACATAAGTACACAGACCTAAGTCAACAAAACTAAGTTCATTTGGATATCGCATCACATAAGTTAAGTAATGTGGTTTGGTTTGGTTAGGCTTGTCTTGGGATTTTGGTTTTGGTTGGCTAAAAGCGAGTTGGACTTGGACGGAAATCGTAATGTCCCTGCAATTCTAGTTTTGAAGCTCACGATTTTGTTTCTCCGGTGGCAACCACATAGTTACAATTGCTATTACAGTCACAGCAGTAGCAAAGTAGTAAAGAGAACAATATCGGATGGATGCTTCTGATGCAAATCTGAATACATAATTTAACGAGTAACTACATAAGTACATGAATAAGGTAACCACAGTTCATATAAGTCTACTATGTCATTTCTGGAAGTTCTTGTCAGAGTTTAAAACACTTGAGAGCCATTCATATGTGTCAAATGCAAGTCACACAGGACAAGACAAGCTGTGCGTGTGGAAAGATACGGATCAAGTTCAAATTCAAAGTTGCACCCTTTGTAACAACTTATATAACTATTTAATACACTTACACTTCACTTCGTTCACTCTCTTCCCTACAAGTATTGTCTCGTCTATTTAGTATACAGTATGCACATAAGGTAGCAATAATAGTAGCAAAGCAATGACAATAATACACACTATATTGGATTTGGCTTCTCTTTTTCGCTGAGTTAGTAGGCACGACGTGTGAAGCTTGCCATTAAATTAAATTAACTACATTTTATTACTCACTACAGCAAGTTAGCATAGTAAAGTGCTATTTGCTATTATCTGCAAAGAAGATCGTTTTTAGATTGCAAAATGGAGAATTTCCTTGGCACATTTGTGTCAGTCTTCAAATCTTTAATGAAATCTCTTTATGGGAATTATGCAAATGTAACAGTGTGATGTGGCAGGTAGGTGGTATTCTATATGCTAAGGATTAAATGGAATTGAGCAAAGAGATAAGAAATAGGAATAGAATATAGAAGCTCCCTTCATGGCTAATCGTAAGTACGGATAAGGATAAGTAACTTATACTCGTATCTTCAAAATCCAAATACTTAGCTCATCTCGCATAATAAGTTGAACTAATTGTAATCCTGTACGTACATAATACATAACACGCATATGCTACGTTTCTTCTTAACTTAACTTTTAGAAGTTTATTAGTAATGGAAACCAGGAACGTGAATTTCGCAGAATAATTTACTGCAGAAAGGGATGTGATGTGGATGTGAGTAGACAATTTTGAATTCCGTGAGTATGATTAGATACGATAGGATTTACATGAAATACATTTTTTGCAAACTGAGCTACACAGTTTCTAATCCTTTGAGGAAGGATGGATCTCTGTTACAAAGTTAAAATATTCGGTAAAAATAGGAGCACTATATTTTAGCGTTATTAAATATTGCATAAATTCATGTTTAAGTGAGTGAGTCACTTTAGTTTCAGCTCACGTTCACGCTCATGCATAGACTAGACTTTGACATAGACTGTAGACTGTAGACACTTTTTAACTACAAAAACTATGTCTAGTACTTACAAATACTATTAGTAACAATTAGTATAACATTTCATAAAAATTTTACTAGCAAATCAAACCACAAAGCAACATTAAAATGTGTTTAGGTACAAGTTTTACTTAGCCTTGTTTTATGACATTTTGTTTTGTTAGCTAGAGCAATAAAATAAAATTTCACAATTGGAATGACTTATTTATTTGCACTGAAATGTAAATTCGTATATTTCCCATCCCTGTTCTATCAAGTAGCGTTGCCTGTCTCAAAGAAAAAGCAAGTGAAGCTTCGCGCATAACTCACTCCAGAAAGAACAAAGATAGTATCACAATTAAACCAATTGTAAAATTTCCCACAACTGAAACCACCTTGTTATTTGTCTAGTTTATGAATTGCTCTTGGTTTCGACTGACTAATGGCTATCAACTATACCATAAGTAAGTTCAGTTCAGTTGACTCGACTTTTTATTGCTTTAGCTCATGCTGTTGATAATTATGATGGGGCTTGAGTCATTCCACTTTTATTATTGTTTTATAATGAGTAAATGTGCAAGGCTGGGTGGAAATTGTCTAATTGAATTAAACGAATGGCATTTACTGCATTTTACAACTTATACGCATCCAAACCATGTACTAACTACGTAAAGCAAGTTCTCTACTATTTGTACGTATATACAATAAGTATAATGTTTACGAGTATCAATTAAAAGTCTACTAGTTAAAAGTTAAAACTCCTTCTACTTCTAGATACGTACACATTACTTACATATTAGTTTTCTGGGAATCATAAATGTCGGTGCCTATGGTGCGCTTCTTGTTACCTTATTATTACTACACAATGTTTCGCTGTTTTATTAGTACTTACCAGACTCACTCTTTGTGAGTCCATGTAAAATGTAAACTCGCTTGAGAATTGTATGTTATGTAACCACTATTTGTTATTCCTAAGCACACAAACAATAAGAAATATGCTGATTTCCTGAAAACCGGCCAAGCCTGGTCTTTAACACATAGAAACTACATAAACTTTAACCCTCAAACACAAAAAGGAATGCACGGCTATAGTTTTACATTAGAAAACGTCCACACTCATGTTTTTTCAAACACAACACAACACAAACTTACTATCTATATAGAAAATGCATTTCTTCCATATAATTCCATTCCAGCAAGCTACAAACTACAAGGTAACCAAAAGCAAACCAGGCCCGTCTGTTGAACATTTATCAACTACACAATACAAGTCTCCTCTCCTCCTGTCATCATTTTCACACAGTCACAACATTTTTACAACCTACGCTCTGTACATACATTATACATTTTCCATATTAATCATCCTGTAACTACTAGCCAGCACCAAACAAAATTGCCAACCTTATAGCTTATATACATTACGCATTAGTATCCTTTGTATTTGTCTTGTCTGCTTCTAATCAGTATCACATTCATTCATCTTTTCAGCTATTGCATCCAACTTCATTTCAACTCAAACCTACCTTTGCTCAGCATTGTCAACACATAAAATCATAAGCTCCACAACTAAAATTCAATTTACTCCTTTGTATCTATAAGAAAGGCTACCCCAGGGAGCATTAAACGGAAATATACATAATCCCATAATAATATTGCGTTCCCTTTTGTTTTTTATATACGCAACTCACACAGCGGTATATCAATGTAAATAAATGTACGCAATACCGAGGAACATAGTCGAGTCGGTTAAAGTGAACTCAACCTATGCCTATGGTATCACAAAATATCGCAATGTGAGTAAAAGTGAAAAACAAAGGTGTTGTATTGTGTTAAGTATAATTACATACAAAAGGGAGTTGCAAACAATTATAAATGATATGTATGATAGGATTACAACAATATAAGTCTTACAGAATACTTAAAGCATTTATATAGAACGTAGGAGTTTTCATATCATGTGTATTGTACGTATTTGTTCTTCGGTATAACTACAGATATAATGCAAATAATCCTGTATTGGTTTTGTTTGTTTGATAGAAATAGAAAGCCTAATAAAAATAAGGAGTGTATAAAGATTAACTATTAACTCTCTATCGAAAAAAGACAACAATTAAAAGGTAAACGGGTCTAGAAGCAATAAATAAAGTAAATAGAAGTGCGAGATGCAATTGAAAACCGCCCTTAGTTTACGGCTTCTCACAATCGACAACTTACTAATTAAAATATTAATAATTACACGATGTAACAACAGAATAAGTATATACGCACACCAAATTACAATGTTTATGCTAAGTGTAAACGTGTGTAATAACGCTTTTATAGTGTGTTTGCATTGCGAAAGGAAAACTAACGCAAATATGTGAACGGGATGTGAAATGAACTACTAATTACTACATGAAGCTTCACAAATACAAAGACTCGTCAGTTCAAGCCTCTATACAATATTGCTACTATCAGCATAACCTAACCAAAACAGGGTAAACCAAGTTCTGTTATTTTCGTGTAACATAAAATAACATTACACACAGAAATTATGTAGAAATACGCTTTAGGAGAACGCATTCAGTGAGTCAGCTCAAGACAAAAGAGTAGCCCACTCAAAAAAGTGAATCTGATTTGAGAATTCAATTCAAAGGAAAACAAATTGGCAATCCCAAATACATAGTAAATTAGTTCAATGAATTTTGTCTATTTTCTGTGAAAAACTGGATATTGGCAACCCAATACCAACTCTCATCTCGCCTGCATCCATTCCTTGCGAACTACATATTAAATTAAATTAGAGGGACAGAAAAGGAAACCATAAAAGAGTCGTGCGAATGCATAGCATGCAAGTTCGATGTAGACATCGACAGCATTGAAGCGAACAAATCACAGATGTGCTTTTGAAATTGAATGGGATCATAATAATAAGGATCTATACAATGTCTACACACATATACATACATACTACATACATGTACAATATTTTATTAGGTATGTCACATCATACACCAATCATCCAGACTATAAAAGTGAGCACACTAATTATACTAACATGATGAGTCTTCTATGTCATGTCGTCAAGTAGTAAAAGGCTTTAGTTTAGAGTTAGACTCTCGTAATTATTGAGTTATACACATAAACATACACATTTTACTACTCGCTCCTCGACAATTATTGGCTTATTGAGATACATCAAACTATAGTGCAATACAAATACAACGATTATTTATGCTTTCTTTCATACAATTCAATATTCAATGACAAGCTACACTACATATCACTTAACTTTTCACTATACACACATAAAAGCTTAGAGAATGTTTGTAATATGTGTCATAGATACACTAACATACATAGAATGACAGTTGGTGTCTAAAGGAAAAGTACAGTACACCATGCCATGTAATAATTAAATATCAAGGTAAGGCCAGAGCCAGGCCAGGCTTTCTGCTAGATGGGATTGGGATGTGAGGTAGATCAATAAAAATTAATAATAAAGGATCTACTCTGTCTTTACTTTAGTTTAGTGAATGCCAAGCGAGACAAAGAAGGTTTATAGGCCTTTAGGATTTAGTAATGGTCAGTTTTCTTTTGGTTATGATATAATGCCTCAAGCTTTCTACTTACAAACTTACATAATGTAGTAGTAACAACGTAGTGAAGTAAACGAAGCTCCTTATATAAGAAATTCATTACTTCCTCTCTAGTTTACCACTTACATATGTACATACAGATAGAATGTCTTGGTGTGCAACATATTGTAAATATTACTTACTACACACATTATCTAGAATATAGACATGTATGGGCATCCTATAATGCCTTATGTGGACTGAATGAGATTTAATTTCCAGGTAGCTGATTAAAATTGAAGACCATACCATAGTTATGTTATAGTATTAGTAGTTTAGCTTAAAAGTGGTGCCTTTCTTTCTCATATTGTGTTAATAGCAGTTGAGCAAGCTATGGTTTGGCATTGCAAATTACACAGTTATATCTTAATACATTTATCATTACGAAATCTGAAGACTTAATTGTTTTTAATAATTGCAGAAGAAACTAATAGTAAGTCGTAATTGTGTTCTACTATTACTAATTTACTTTGCCTACTACTATAATGTTAGCACTGCCAAGCCAAGCCACCAACGCAGAGTATAGCAGTAATGATCCATTCTGGCGATTGCATTGACTCATTTGTTCATTCAAGTAAACACTAATGGAACAGAACGCAAGCCAAGCCAAGAGGCAATTAGACTTCCAAAAACAGTCGCTTTGTAATATTAGTCTAGTAAACTTAGGAAGGCCATAATTAATTAGAAACTATTGTTGCGAACATCCTTAATGTTTATAGCGTGCTATTGAAATCCAATCCAATATCCATATCATGAACATACAGATTGGTAGAAAAAGCAATAAGACTTTAGCCGAGGCGTACATTAATGTATCTTTCTACACAATATGCACTCTTCTAGTTTATTATTACTATTATTATTAACTTTTACAAGTAATTTTTACCTTTATTAGGTCTTCGAATTGATGTAGTTTGCAGTAGTGGGGAATTATAAACAAAAGATTGCGACTAGCGACGTAAATAGTAAATAGTTTGTGTTTAACAAGTTTATTTCAATCAAACTCTGAGCATAAACAAACGCAAACCACACGGAGATTGCACATAAACAGAGAAATTAACTTTGTTTCGCAGTCAATGACAAAGCCTTATCTGTCAGTCACGGGCCGTGTTAGGTAAGCTAAGCAAACTGTAGTAATATAATGGAATGGTAGGCCAGGAACCGTAAATTGTTTTATTTCTAAAGCTAACTATATCTATCATGTGCTTCCTTATTAGGGCAGCAATAAAGCAGAGATATGTTTATGTTGAGATATGTTCAGTGTTTCAATTTCAACTCTAAACTTCAACTTGCACACTCGCCCTAAGCCAATTTTCCATTACACTTACATTACAATTTGCATTACACTCTTTAGGTGTGAATTTGAGAAATGAGTGTTATAGAGACTCTATGTTCACAGTTTACGTGTCCATGTCCACCACGAACACAAAAGCTCGTAAACTTATGTTAGTTTAGTGTTATTCTGGTGCACTGTTCTTGACAAGACATTATGACGTTATCCTTATGCATATACATACATACATGCATGCATAATCAAAAACAATGGACAATGGAGTAGTGTCCTGGCCTGGCCTGGCTTGTTATTGTCCAAATATTTATTTAATACAGTAGGTAAGCATAAACATCTCAAAGTGATGCCGAAACTTGTAGTAATTTGTAAAACACTTGTTCCCCGTTCTATTAGTATTATAATTTTGTGTGTAGAATGAGTATAGTGAGTGATATTGAACTGGCCTAGCCTGGCCTGCTCTGGCAACTTGTCAAAATTCTAATTCAGCAAACTGTTATGTGATGTGACTATGTGACAGACTGGAAATACTGCAGAACGACACTCGTGTTGACTTTAATGTAATGCTAATGTTATTTTAACTATGTAATCTCACCAGCTTCAATAAATAATTCTCTTTTGTTTATGTTCACTTGTTTTGTTATCAATTTATCTTGATGAATAAACTACAGTGGATTGGATTGGATTAGACACTTTATTAGCAAGTGTGTACTCTAGTAGTAGATCTAGGTAGGGTTCCAACTTCCAAGTAGCTTTTGTCAAGTCAAACTTTACAATTATGGTATAAGTTGTAATGAAAATTCATCAAGTTCAAATTAATCTTTCAGTAGTTAGTTATCTCGAAAGTATTCACTTACAATCTGTGTACTATGTACTGATGTTGAGATTAATATTTACCTTCTGCTCTTTTGAACAGAAAACTGTATGTACTATGTAGTCACGTAAGTAAGTATGTATATAAGGTATTACAACATGTGTATTGTGTATAGAGCACATAAGTTCTTTGGATCAAATTACTTTAAGTAGTTGCAAGAGGACAGTAGACTACACCAACTTGTTCGCAACCCATTGAGATGCAATATGTAGGTAACTGTATTTTACAAGGAACAAGTGTAGGTTTGGTAATGACAATGGTGACACTGTGACACTACTTACATACTCTTACTAGAGTATATGTAACACAAATAGTTTACCGACAATAATTCAAGACTAGAAGAGGAAACTACATAGATTGCAATACTCACTTCACTTCACCGACAGTACAAATAGTAATACTATATGTAGAAGAGAATAAACTGGTTCAGTTCAGATTTGTCTTCCTCTTATGTTGATATGACTTTGAGTGTATTCTATTGTAAAGAATAAATGAAACTGAACTGAACTGAACATGTGTGCGGTTTTGGTTGCCTTTTCATTTCAGTTCCCTTCGTGTGAGACACTGTGAAGCTAGTGATCGACTGCGGGACTGGGTAACATGAAACAAGTCTTTTCTACCGAACTGTTTTAAAGAGATGGGCAATAGTGGAGTAGTGGAGTAGAGTAGAAGTAGAGAACCATGCTTGGATGCTACATATATAGTTACACAAGCTTTAGTTTGCTTTACGTGGTTTGGTTTGCTTTTCCTTCCTTCTATTTGGATATCACCATCCATATGTACTTTACTATTACCATCGTATCGCTGGAACCTTTTACTTGCTTTACTTTACACACAGACAGACTGCTACAGGCGCAGATGCATTAAACTGAACTCAACTTACGTTACGTTACACACGTTAAAACTACTATGGACTACTACCGAATGTTATGTAGAGTTAGTTGAGCCACGACCGAACCAAACCATAATACTAGACCAAACGCAAAACCATACCAGAAAAGACATACCCATACATACACTTAACTTACACTACAGACTACACTTACTAGTATTACACACTAGAAAACTGAAAGAGTAAAATAGCTAGCAGTGAATAGTGAATAGTGAATAGAGAATAGACCTAGACCTAGGGTCGGCTCAATTGCTTCGTTTGGCTACATTAACATTACATACCGAACTACCAACTACACGTTTGGCTTGGCTTGGCTTCACTTAATACGGAATCCACGTACGCGTACGTCCTGCTCTAGTATGTGAATGTGCTCTACCGTGTACGTACCTACTTTTGCATTACTTCCATATATTGCCATCCACAACGCATCGCAAGCAACGGACAAGCAATGCAATGCAATGCTGTAATATAAAGTAAAGACTAAAGCTATGCATGTAAGGATGTTACGTTTCATTATATTATATCCAATCCACTCACTCAATGTTCTGTTCATCCAGCTCCAAGTCTCCATGGACAAACTTCACCAGGCCATGCTTTACATACATACTCATACATACTCGCTCTCTCGTCCCATGCCAAATGCCAAACCCGAAAAGGAAGGAAACTCTCAGCTCGGGATATATTATATGTATCCATTAGCTAACAGAAATATGTAGGTAGTAGGTACGCACTACACGTACAAATATCTTTAGCTCTGGGTGTATTTTAAGAATTTATACTATTCAGGTACCTACCTACCTACTTAGCATACGTGTGTGTACTGTACTGTAATACTGTATTATGTATGCATTCCAATTCTCATCTCCTATGTATACATATATGTATTCTATAAAATGATATTATATTTACTTACATTACTATCTGTGACTCTCACTGCATATTGAAAGTAATATATTGTATCTTGTATTACGTTGGTAGGAAGGTTGAACTGAGCTATGTACATGTAGATGGGATCACACAACACATATCATCTGCACCCTTCTTTCACTGTGCGTTTGATATACTTTAAAATAATAGGAGAGCGAGCAGTATTAACTTTTACCATTTAGAGATAGGAATGCTCCTCTTCTCCCAAGTGTGTAGTGATGTGATGTGAGTGCCCACATTACATGACACTACTGTACAATTACAACCTCTGTATGTATTTATCTCTGTGTATGAATGTACATTACAATACTTTAATAGTACATAAAGACAGACTGGGCGTTATCCCATTTCCCTCAAACAAGCTGACAATGACAATAAAACGGGGAATAATCTGCTAAATATATCGACGGAGATAAGTTTCCGTAGTTAGGGAATGAGTCAACTCATTGTCGCTTCAGGTTGGAAAGGAAACAACAGATACAAAACCAATAATGGGATGTTCTAATTTATTTCTGTGTACTGTGAATATATGTAACATCTCTAGCTCTAGATAAATAGTAGAACAGAACCTTTCCACTGTTTCCACATAAATATATTATTATCAGTATGTACTATTTGTATGCAGTATGTACACAGCAAAACACCACCGGACAGTAGACGCCAGACGGGACGAGACCAAAACACATTTCCCGAATTCCCGAATTACTCGTCATCTCATCCTCAACCTCATCTCTGTGTCAATGTGTCTCTTTTTGTCACTTTGCCCCTAAACCATTTTCTCCGCTTGCTTTCATGCTTTCCATTCCACAGCCAGCCACGTACAGTACAGTACACCTCTTGAAAGCATTACATTAACTCCAGTCTTAATTGCTCGACAGATGTTCCTCTTTGTCAATGCTACATACAAATGTAAATGCACACAACAGAGCAGTGCATTACATTACATTGTATTATTACATCTCTTCTGTCCTCTGTGTATATATGTATAGGAGATATGTTTGTGAATTACATTAGTTGCACCCTAACCTAATCTACAAATAGTTCCGCTCGGTTTTGTCAAACTGTTTCTAAAAACATGCATTCACATACACACGTATACACACTTATGGACTGCTATTGCATTACATAATATTATATTCATCTGTCTAATGTGATGGACCTGGACTGAAGTTCTACTTCTAGTATTCTAAATCTATCTGTTCCACGGATTAAATTATATTATGGAATTACTTATATAGATATATAGGTACAGAAATGATCTGGTTCTGGTTTGGATTTCGTTGCGGTAAATTATAAGTAGAAATAGTGTTGGTAGACTTTTAGTGATCTGCTCTGCTATCTGGTCTGCACTCTGTCATATTAATAATAGCTTCCATATTCCACATCCATACTAATGGTGAAATACTTGATACTATAAGTATTGTTTGAATGTGCTGCGCATTACTGAAATGAAATGTGATGAGATGTTGTGTGAGTAAGATGGCAAAACTAAAACTACGACATAAGGACTTGTGTGTGTAGTACAAAATAAATATCAGTTATTCTTGTTACGTCCATTAATGCAATTGAATGCGCTTAAGGGACTTGAGGCTCATACCATGCCAAACTAAGCCAAGCCAAGCCAGAGATGAAGTAAAGTAAGAGTCACTATCACAATAACACAACTGCACATACTAAATATAATGGAATATAAAGGTACAAAGGTAGATATCATGACTATATGTATACACTACGTACTCTACCCAAGTAATATAATATTGTAAATTGTTGGAGAAATGTCCTGTTTAGTGTAAGCATGTGATGTGAGTGTAATATGACAAAAAGGAGGAGTAGTGGACCGCTTATATCATATTATTGTGTTTTAATGGTTCTGCTATTTAGTTTGGCTCAGTGGACTGTGATGTGATGTGAGTAAAACTAAAACTAAAGAGATTCAATAGCAATGGGCTTGGTCTGGCCTAAAGGATCCTCTGAGCAGAATTCTGTTTCTATTCCAGATCTCATTTTTCAGTCTCCAATGACTGGATGAAGCCAAAGGCTTTTTACTTTCGTTAAGTATAGAATAACTGCAGTGGAACTTTGTATTAGTATGGTTATCCTTTTCTCTTACATATAATGTGTTATTACACACATTTATTTACACCGTACTTTGTTCTTTGAAAGTTTCGTGGTTTGGTTTGATGTCAATACAATACTAAGCTTACTATACATATATATGTAGATATGCGTAACACAATCTGCTTTGTTGTTGAAAGTGAGTGCTCTCATCTTGTCAACGTTCTCCTTCAGGCATTTTTCGTCTTTTTCATCCATAATCGCTATGAATAAGTAATTCATTAGTCTCATGTATTATTTTTATTTTTTATTATACGATACATTGAGTAAGGTTTTAACTATAATGTGATAGCGAATCAAAGCAGTTGAATAATATCTATACCTAGTATTTATTATCCTAGTACGTATTTATGGGGACGACAAAACCCAACGGTATCTACAGTTTAATACCCCATACTAATATTAGTGAGCGTTACTATTTATGTGTAAGGTGTTCAAAAATTGGTAGTTAATTTATACGTTGTATTTAGGCCATGGAGTGATGAGAATTTACATATTTTGAATTTTCACAAATTGACAATTACAATTTACACCTACATGTATTAAACTCATTGTCTATATTATAATAGCTCTTGATAAGCACTATGTACATCTTTATGGATGCATCGCATGCATGCATAATTTCTAATGGAATATCAAGAAACAGATACCTACTGGATATCTACAGATAAAAAATAACTTGCTCTGGATCTGATTCGATTACGTGAATAGTGAACACGAAAGATGTTGGCTTAGCTTAATGCTTAGCATGACTAGGTGTAGATGCATTAGTTTAGATTGAGGCTGCACTCAGAACATGTTTATTAGGTCAATACCACTTGCTATGATGACAGTGACTTTGATTCTTAATACAAGTTAAGGTTTCTCCTCTTCCGAGAGCGAGAATGAAAAGGGCTACTTGCTACCTACTACCTACTCTAATTTCACCACATGTCTTTCTAAATCCCACTTAATAAACATAGGTTAGGTAGTTCTTTTTATAAACGCATTGTACTTTTCCACAGACGATTATGTAACATAACTACTTCCTATTTAAGTGTGATTTTTATACATTCTACGATTACTACTGTTTAAAGAAATGCAGCTCAACACAACTCAACGGTAGTAATTATTATGCAACAGGTATAAAACAAAAAATACATAAAATTATATACCATATCACATGCATACAAAGATAGTAATAGTGCCCATATAAATATTATAGCTACTAAAGAGAGTATATTAGTTATTATTATCTAGTTCAATCAAAACGAGTAGTTGTACTTTGTAGCTGACTCAAACGTAGGAAATCGAGTCTGAGAGAGAAAGAGAGCTTGTGCATTTGATCTGGCTTGGCTTGACGGTTGGTAATTGCCGGTAGTTAAATCTTAACAGTTGTAACGAAAGACCGGTACTTTCTGTTTGTAGGTAGTAGGTATGAGGTACCTATACTTATACTTACCTACATAGAAATACTGATTACACAATATAACGTAACCAAATCAGCATATCAGTACACACAGATAGTAGATAAAGGTAAAAGCAAAGAATAACAGTCAAAGCAAGTCAACTTTAGAAAACAAAACAACAACAGAAGGCAAATTTTTCAGTTTCTTGCCTTGGATGAATGAACGTATAAAGTTTTTTCAGTTCTCTGGTAAATTATCAACAAAACAGAACAGAGTGTATCATCAGATAAATGCGATACCATAAAAATCACTAAGGAAGCAAAGAGAGGGGAAAAGTGAATGCAATGCAATTCCAATGCACCAAAGCATAGCATACCGATACATAAAGATATTTATTCAAGATAGTAGATATGAAATTTTGTAATATCCTCTCAATGCAAATGTAAGCGTATAGAAACCAAACCAAACCAGGTAGGGTAGGGCAGGGGAGAATAATACACATGGTATAAAAACTTGTTAGCGATATAATGCTAGTATATGAATAATTATACACTTTATTATTAAGACAGACGGGAAGGAAGGGAGAATTCAAGAGACGGTGTGAGTAAAGTAAAGGTACTACTGTACTGTGACTGTACTAATATACAAAAGAGGACAATGAATGTTTCAATCTACCGAATAATATAATAGAATTGAATATACATACATTAAGCGATAGGAACGTGAGATAAGAGAAAAACCGGAAGGAAAAACAAGTTGCAATTGAAAGGTGGGCGAGACTCAGACCATACCATGAGATAGGGATTCACACTCTGTGCACAGGAACGCATTTCACAATAGAGTCTTCTGTAAAAATATAGATTGTGAAAGAGAGTTGTTTGATTGCGTTAAAGCCACATAAGCTACAGAACACTACTGGATATTGGACTGGACGGCTAACCTAAGTTCTTTCCGGGTTCCTTCCTTATTGCTCCCTGCCAAAGTTCTAAAGTCGGTTTTGTTCAGCTCAACTAATGGCAGCTTCTACAATCCTACTCTAAACTACACTACTGCGACTACTTTACCTTACCTCACTGACAAATGCCACAGCACATTACTATAAAGTGCCTAGTACATTGTAGATTGTAGCAATAGCAAGTTCCTTTTAGTAAACTAATGTTGTAAGTATCCAGAGAGTGAAGGAAAGGGGAATGGAATGGAAAGCAGAAGCTTTTCCCTTCCTTTCCCATTTCCTTTCGCAATAGGTACTTAGACTTTAGACCCTATCTTATTCCATCTTGAACAGCACACTATTTAACTTAACACAAATCTTGTTTCACTCCATTCATTTCCTCATAGTGACTTGGCTTGGCTTTTAGGGGACTTTACACAACGGCTCCTCTCATGGACAATCTACTTTTAGATTGTCGACCTCTTTAAAAAAATCCATGAATTTTTCCTACTTCAACTATAATTTATCAGGAAGAAGACAACAACCAGCTATAAACGGATTAGGAAATACGAAAGTGGGAACACAACATGTATTCTAGGGGAAATGTGCAAAGGAAAATCCAATTGATTTGGCTACAATTAGTAGAGCAACAAATTGGCAAATAAATATCCTATTTACTACTAGCTTGCAAATATACTTAAAAAGAGCAGATTTCAATTACGTGAAGCAAACATTAGAAAAGTAGGTAATGTACATACATACACAAACTTTCTGTCTAAATAATGCTACTGCTTAACTATAGATTAATATATAGTATCTACTTTAAATACTACGTGTAACTGGTTATGTCTGGTAGTGTACTAAGTCAATAGAAAATG
Organism: Tomocerus mixtus; assembly: GCA_034694165.1. Lineage (NCBI taxonomy): Eukaryota > Metazoa > Arthropoda > Collembola > Entomobryomorpha > Tomoceridae > Tomocerus > Tomocerus mixtus. Next base: position 15,902 of record JAQFYC010001082.1, on the reverse strand, counting down.
GTTATAGAGTTTCTAATGTATGTACTTGTGAATCTATTAATCTGTCACGGGAAACTTCTCATAAAACGTTCCCCCTGAATCGAAAGAAACTTGCTTTGAATGCAAATGCTTATTCGCCAACAAATTGATGTATATTTATGTACCTGCTCACTCCTGTAGTGTATCTTCTACGAATGTCTATATTATGCCTCTACTATTTTCAATATATGTATATTTACTACGTAGTACAACACAAACACCTTTGTCTACCGTATCTGTAGCTTTTGAAAGAATATGAACAAGAATGTATAGTACATTAAGTAAATATTTCATTTCCCTATTCAATGGGTAAATGTTTACAGAACGCAGAAAATATACGATGCACGGATAATGTTGATATTCCTTTTTTCTAGGAATGATTTCTTATTCAATTTTTCATTACTTTCAGATACTTCTATCCTCTCTCTGTAGTATGTGTATGTGTTCTGAAATAAGGAGAGTAAGTCAACATGCGACATTATTTACAATAGTTTTTATCCTATACAGCAAAAGCAACATAGTAGTATAGTAACTTGAAGTTTCTTTTTAAGGTAATACATATGCAACACTTAGGAAAGTTCTTGCCAAGTAGAGCAGTTGTGCAAACATCTGCAATCGCTTTCTTCTAAGTAAAAAAATACACATTTGAGTTTTATAAAGATATTTCCCTTAAAGCTATACGTATAAGGTAGGAAGATGTAGTTTTTTAATGAAATGGATTAAAACATAATATTTTTGCCACGGGTAAATTGACTAGAAACAACTTTCTACAAGTAGATTTCATTTATATAAAAACTTTTACATGAATTTACACCATAAACTTACCTATTACCGCAACCATTATCTGCTTAATAATTCAGTATACACATTATTAGCAATCAGCACCACAATTGCAATTCGAATTGCAATTATTTGGGATTCAAGTTTCTGCAACGAATGACAAAATATGAAAACGGATACAAAATTGACTTTTACAATAAGTTACCATAAATTACGGCCACTTTGCCTAAAATCCAACAATTTCCTTTCCCTTGAATTGGGCAATTTTGAAACAGAATAGGATTTTAGCAACCACTTGTGACAGAACAGAAGGATCTACAGAATGGCAAGTAATTCGATCCTCTTGTGTTCATCTTTTTGCCAATCATCTCGATCGATGCTCTTGTGTTCATCCTAGTACAAGAGCTCAGGATAATATACTAGGATAGTTAATTGTCATTGATTGATGCTGCTTCTATTGCGCTCCAAGGTTTCCAAACTAATATTAAATCAGACACTATTCTAGTTCCATCCACTTATCAATACAACTAATTATGGTATTTAGCCCATTTCCCAAATGGGAGTAATTTTACCGTCTACAGACAATCCATTTAGTGTTTGAAATAGGTACTTTTATTATTAATAATGCTATAGCAAGTGTAATTGTTATAAATAACAGTAGCGTAATGCCCGGAGTACACTTTTCTCAGGTCCGGACCTATGGTGCTACAAATAGTAACTAAAAGCTTATCGTTTTGCAAGCAACTTAAATCTATGTTAATGACTAAGGTAGATAAGCCAATAATATGAAGAGCAATCAATAAAGCAGATTTGTACTTTACCGTATTGTAGTATAGAAAGTAAATGGACCAAATAAGTATTTACGTACCTGAAACAGAAAAAATCATATTATTAGCTACTAATATTTGGATTAATTAACAAAAGTTTTCCCATATGATTTGATGCTCTCCAATGCTACGATAAATTAAAACCCTTAAATGATCAAACTTTATCAGATGCAAACCCATATTCTTATATCAATATGGAATCGTAATCCTTTGTACTACTATTTTAAAACATACGCGCATACCAAATATGTTTCATTGAAACATCAGATAATTAATTAGTAGGATTACAGGATACGGGATGTAAGTAGGCACAGTGATATAGTTATTGTAAATTGATTGTAAATTTTTAGTACAATTAATTTTTTGGCTTAATCACAGGTGATAATGATGATTGCTACATTTAAATGGACATATTTTCCTAAAGGTCAGCGGCATCACATTTTCAGTGACGAATTTTCTCCGGACCAGTCCTGATAAATGAATGATCGAAGTTGAAGATGATAATATAATATAAGTTACATTGGACAATTCTACCAAGCTAGCTCACTACCAACTACGGAATGTATTTCATGATACATAAGTAATACACATTAATCACAAATAGCAGAATGATCCAGAACTAGAACTACAAATACATCATATTATACTAATCGAAAGTGAAATGGCCATTCCAAAAATAGAAAAGCAATATCGTATTTAAACCAGAGAAATAGATTCATAGCTCATCCCAATTACATTGACTAATGGTTTCGGTAATTGCTCATGCTTTTGCTTGCATATTTATTATGTGATGTGTATATTTATCTTGTATACTCATAGTATTACATAAGCGTTAGAAGGCTAGTCAGCCGGATGGCGAACAAACCAACTCAAGTCAAGGCAAAATAAATATACGTATTATACATACTAACTATGTGTATAGAAACTCAACTTGCTACAATTTTCATCCTGCCCCATCCATATCCCTACTTTCGCATTCACATTCGCATGTAACTTAGCAAATGCTGCTATGCCGCAAAGGTAATTTATCATCATCAATCTTCTGGATCACGTTGCTTATATTTACACAGTTTACTGCTACATGACTGACTGACTATATGTAGACAGACTGAGGACATGCTACAGACATGCTACATTTAAGTACCTATTTTACCCATTTACTTAGAATGTGTAATCTAATATTATGTATAGAGCTGTACCGGGTATTTGAAAGAACTCACTTCACTCCACTAACCCAAATCCATAACTATCAATTTGCACAACTAAATGTAATAGTTAGCACATCACATCACGTTTCAACCAAAAGATCCTCTATGGTCATTAAATTGCTTTACATGACACAGCTATGTGAAATATTCCCTAAGCGTATGTACATACATTAGCTAAACTATCAAACTGAGGAGTAAGTCACATACAATCAGTAAAATACACCGAGCACTTAGTATTTTAGGAGGTTTGGCTTTGGCTTTGGATTTGGCATGTTATAACTATATAGTAGCATGGAACGGCACAGCACACATTTTCAGCCTTGACAGTGATAAGGACAGGACAAGTAGAAAGAACGTCTTTATTTGATTTTATGCCTGCCAAAATCCAAGAACGGTATTCCTCAATTCCCTAACCACTTTTTCTTCTTATTTCTAATGGTGCATCCGAAAGGATAGAGAAAGTTCTTAAGTATATCAAAATCAAGCTACTCGATGTCATGTCATGCCTAATATTCTAATACTACTCCCTACTTACCTACTCAACAAGATTGCTTTTCCATAAAATTTGTATTACCATTCGCTACGCCCATATTATGTGCATACATAAAATATCAGGAATTACCTTTGCCTTATACATTAGCATATATCATTCTAAAAATATCTAAATATGTTATGTAAAGTATCTTATAGGCAAAGGAAAGTACTGGAACTACCCACTTGTGTCATGAGTGCACTATTAGTACTGTTTAAATCATAATTGACATTTCACTCTATTTTAGGATAAGGAAATAACACAATTTCTACGTAAGTGCTATACGTATCTATTGTACGTAAGCATATTTTACTTTATATTAACTGTAGACTTTAGGATCATAAATATCTAGGTAAATCCCTTCCCTACAGACACGATTTCTAAAAATACAATCATATTACATAGAGATACATAAAAGTTTAATGGATTGATATGAATCAGCGATTACCTAAATACAAAAAGAAGTGGGAAGTAAAACAAAAGAACTTTCGCTTTGAAAGGAATGAGATTTTGCGAGAATATAATGTCTATAATATACGGAAAATGTGTCACATCTCCTCATGTCATTTCAACAGAGCAGGACGGAGACGGAAAGCCTGGCCTGTTCTGAAATTCTAATCCCAGCAGGAAGAGTTACCCTAATTCCATCTACAATGACATAAGTAATCTCTCTACTTTCTTGTCCATTGTCTTTTAATGATATCCGCCCAGGCAAAGCTCATACATACATAGATTTCAAATTTTCTCTCAAACCATTAGTGACACATTTGCATTTCAAAATACAGCACGTCCGGCTCAATGCTATTTTATTACATCCAATATACTGCACCACGTGTAACAATGTTTTAATTCTTCATTTGTGCATCCTACTTAAGTAACAGAGTCGCTTTTTCAGAATTGCGAACTTGGTGCTCACCGCTAATGGCAACAATATTCTTTTAATCGCATTAACATCCTCTTCTCTCACGGGAGGATGTCGTGACATTATCTTCATGCGATAGTGATTCTATTATTAGAAGAAATATTTCAATAGTTTACTTTAAAAAGTAGTTAAGTAAAGCACGCTGATTTTATCGCATCTATATCCTTAACAATAGATACAATAACTACAGCAACCTACTCCTTTAGGAAGATTTGTGTAAATAAATAATTGCATGCCCTGTGCCCTCCCACACAATCCCAGTGATTTAAATTCAAACAAAGTGGAATAGTGGAAGTGCACTAAAGATTTTCATATTTTCTTCGTTAGTTCTGTTTGCTACAGTGAAGGAAAGAATCATTATATTTTATGGATTGGATGGACTACCCGCTGTCTTCTTTGTGAGCATAAAACTCTCTAGAAAGAATAAAGATTACATTGCCAACCAAGATAGACGAATTCATTATGCTACTTAATACATATAATTATTTGTGTTATGTTCACGTTCGTGTGCTATATGTTCACATGATCGTATAACGTGTTTACTAATCGTATAAGTTCTACTATTGTAAAAATAAACTTATAACTGTTCTTTTAAAGTATAAGAGATTTTATATATAGTTTCCCACCATAACTTTCCCATGACATATATCAACGAATGATTTTTAAAAGAAATGAACTTGTGTATAGTATACTTAGTTGGCATTGGCATAGTAAGTAAAAGATAGAAAGAAAGCACCCAGAAAAGTATATTAAACTCTTTTGAACATTGAAGGAGAGACATGGCATGGCATGAGTGCATGACCAGCAGAGAGAAACTATACTTTTACTTTGACAGTGCACTACTTAAATATGGCAGTGGGTATGTTAGTGAACAGATCACATGCTTACTGACTGAGCGAGTCAAGCGAACTTGTGTGTATATGGTATAGCAGTATCGACTTCGACTCTTCTAAACACTAAGACATTTCTGATACCTTGTCACTTAATCCCAAATGAAAAGAAAGTTGAATTCAGGGTACGGGACCATGAAATACTTATTATATATACATGCATATATAGCAATTGTACTTAAGTAAGTATAATTATCGTTAGAGATCTAAAAAGAGAAGTAATATATCACCATTGTATAAGAACATGAAAAGCTATACATGGATTTTTTAGTTCACGGATTTCTTAGAATAGGACAAAAAAGAACACAGTATATGAACCTATTAATGTATTATATGTATTAAGTCTCTTTAATACCGTTATATAGTACATACTACATCTACCAATAATATGGTGTCACCTCCTTCATACATATTTAATAAATATAAAATAATAAAAATAACATAACTAAATTCAATTTAAGCGATCTGCTTCCATAGATATATGTGGTAAAATACGATTCCAAATTTTTGTAAAGGCAGGAATTCAACTAGGTAATAATAATTATTATTAATGTTGAAATATTGTATTGAATTTACGTGTTATTTTGGTGAAGAGTATGTTTTACTCTCTGAAACCGTACATTTACCATCATTACTAGAACACAAAACTGGGTCGAGTTGTACATGCAAATATTAATGGCTATGCATGCATAAATTAAATCCTCAGATTACAGTGCAATGTTAATTAGGGGAAGTCACGCAAATAGTACTACATACGCAGTAATCTTTTATATTTTATTGCAAGCTACTTAGAAGCCAATTTGATAACATGGGTTGCACTTCATAGCAAGATTCACTCTTTATCTTTACTAACAAGATTCTTGTACCTTTTATTCATCATGTTATACAATTTAGCCAACATTTCTTACATCTGCATAAATAATTCATTCATAAATGAAACTCTATTCTATTTGGATATCATTATGACCTAAAATCAAGGCAAGTCTATTCCATTCAATTTCAATTCAAGTCAAGCACCTTCATGAAATCTTTGTCAACAGTTTGCATAAACTTTGCTTAATTTTGTAAACACTATTATCAAAATTGAATTTTTTACTCTATGCACAGTTATAAAGTTACAACTCATTCAGAGATTATCAACTAAAAGTATATACAAGGGAATGGAAATGCCGAGGCAAGTCCTTTGATCAAATATAATATAGAGAGTGTGCACATTCAGACAGAGATAATAATAATAAAACTGACTAAGTACATCATTTGGAGGATTTCATAAAGCTGTTTGCATAGTTGACATTCAGAGCGTGAAATTCTTTTAATAAGTAGAAGAAAGTGAAGATAAGCAAAATATTCTATGCTCCTATTCTATTCAAAGATAAGTCAACGCAAGCCAAAAGACTGAAAGTGTTCGTCCATTAGTCCTCCGTACTGCATAATGCTATAATGTATTAAAACACAAAAACAGTCTGACTATTTGTAGAAGACGAAATAAAAGGAACTTGCTATATTATGTGATTCACGCTACAATACGTTTTATAAGAGCAAAGTCTTACGTCTACTACATCTTGCAACCTACGCTATGCATTACTACTCACTTAGTGACTTGTTTTTAGGTTTATCTCTCGCCTCTGTATATAGACAGGGGAAAGATTAATTTTTACTTTGTTTGAGTAGTAAAACAAATAGTAAGTAATGGCGAGTCCTTGTGTTGCCTTGTTATGTCACGTTCTTTTGAAATTATCTGTCACTCCCGTCACTCCTTAGCACAATTAGGATGAAATAAGATAGAATTAGTATTACTAGGGCTTTTCCAGCTCAATTATCTTTTATAGCCTGTTCTAGTGACAAAAATAATCTTAGTGCGATGTATTTTAGCCCAAGGTAGGTGTTACAATTTAGTGTTTGTTTGGATTATTGTGAATGCGACTGCGATTACGATTTCACTTGCAATACTAATGCAGTTATAACATTATCCTAATTTTATATCTGCATTCTGCATCATCCCATCCAACAAACTCTAACTTCCAACATTCAAATCCAACATCCAACCTTACTTAACAACTTAATGAAAAGTATAATGTATAATGTTGAGTTTTTGTTGACTGTAAAGTAGATGAAGGTAAATCTGTTCACATTAAAATAAAGGTGCGTGCGTGTCTTTATTATAGTAGTAATATTGCAGATTGCAGCTGCAGCCCAATCATTATCACCTCCATTATTTTATATGTTTACCTAAATGTTAAAAAAATCAACTCATCTTAAGCTTTTCGTTAGTTACTTATCTAGTTATATATTATAAAATACAATTTTATTTACAAGGTAAAGCAGTAACATCACATAACATAAGATAACATAACGCTGTAGTAATCGTATCATGAAAACAGCTTCTTTGAGTTGATAGTTTGATACCTTGGATTGGAACTGTTGAGTCGTGATGTACTTATACATAATAAACATACGTGCCCAGTAAGGAATATAAAATGAAGTCTGTCTTCTTTATAATGGTTTGTGTACATAGTACATAGCACAAGCTGTTGTATTGTATGTGCTGTACCTAAATATCACATTTAGCATTACCGACAAGACAAGAACTCCAATTCCAATACAAAGAACACCAGAACAGGTTGCATTTGCAATGCACAGCAATTTCTCTCCGCCTCCTCTCTGTTTTGCTATTTTATTGTGTGTTTTGTTACATTGTTTTATGTATTATAACATTAGCCTAGTTACCTTTATATGGAAACTGGCATTTTTGTGAATTGAATTGCATTCTCTTGTCTTGTCTGCTCTCAGTTTAGGTACATATATTTATTAGCACTTCTCTTCAATGTGTATGTTAGTTATGTATGGTTGTAATGTAAATACTAAATCCTATTAGATACAAATTGTAAGCTAATGTAACTACATATACTGCTAGGTACGTGATACAAACAGAGATAATACGTAGGTTATGTTATTATATAACAATAATGGTACTCCTTTTTCCTAAAACCATTAGTTTACATTGCAATTGCAATGTTATGTTATGTTATATAATTGTGAGATCTTTTATTAAGACTAATCATAGTCATAATCATAATAGTCAATGTCTACATACATAATTCTCAAACTCAAACGCTCTCCACTACGTCATTAGACACTATAAACCATTCTAAATTCAATGCAACTATTGTAGGTGAGCTATGTGCGTAGTATGCATGTTGTATTCAATTTATGAGATTCGTATTAACATCTTATTAGCCACAGGACAAGATTCTCGTGACATTTATTTTGTTAATCCATTTGGATTTATGCGAGAAACTTATTAAGAGAGTTTTAATGAGTTTAGAGAGTGCCTACTACATATATATGCATTTAGATTTGTATCTGTGCAACTCATAATGCTACAATACACATAAAAATCTGAGAGAATGCTGACGCTGACGTGACTTTAGTTGAGAAAGATGAGATTCCGAGGTAAATTCATTATATCTCAACTTAAGAATAAACAGCCAGCGAAAACAAACTTAAGAAGTATTAGGACATTCACTTACTTAATTTTAATGAGGATGCTACCTTTTGTCTGCTTGTAGGTAAAGTAGAGAAACTTTGAGCTTTGCGAATTTTTAGAATGCGCGGAGCGTCTTTGTTAAAGGAATTATTCATTTAACACACCTTAAGCATAGTGGATATGGCTACTATAGAAAAGAAACCGAACTTTGATCGAAAAGTAGTGAGAAGAGAATCCCCCACTAGGAAAACAAGTTATATCCCCTATTAACTTAATTTTATACGCTTATGGTATCTAAAATGCTTGATGGTGATGGTAATACGGTATTCTGAAGATAAGCTAGTTAATACTCTGATAATTCTCTGCTGTGAATTCATGTTTAATGATTCAGTCAACACTAAAGTGAAGAGTGGGGCTCTATACTGTACTCTAATGGATATTATTCATACAATTAGGAAGCGACTCCTCGCATCTATCTCAAATTACTTTATTAACTATTATAATGTATTCAATGCACAAAATAAAAGGAAGCAAGCAAGCAAACGAACCTAGGGAAGAGATACATGCAACATATTACAGTACAGTTTAACTATAAAACTCATTACTCTAATAACAACTGTCAGGACAAGAGAAGAAGGATGCTGAGCTGACTGACTCAAACTTTATCTTTAAACTATGCAAGCAAACATAGAAAGTTCTTTCACCTTCGTAGCAGTGGCGTTATCGCATATGTGGCTCCATGACTCGTCATAAACTTCATTTTAAGCAGAATGGATCACTCTTTTATTTGATAACAAACTTCTGTTGCTTTTGCTTTTAGAGATGAGGAAACTTAGTTGGAGCAACAAAACTTTCCGAAATTGAGTTCAAAAATTCTTACTGTAGTTTAGTTCAGTACAAAATGAAAATGTCACTCGAAACACGACGTGATACTTATTTCAAAATCTATAATGCCAATTTCCATCCAGGCTGGAACCAGACCAGATCAAATCAGGCCAGGCCAGCAGTTGTCTTTTAAAACTTTTACTAGATCAAAGGGACTTCCAACTCTGAATGTTAAATCAAATAGGTATTGTGTAAGTATGTAGGGGCACATCAGCTACATTTTCTTTCTCTTCTTTGAATCAACTGTGAAACATTATATGAACTAAAGTTTCATTTTCTTCATCTGCATAGTTTTCTCATTTTATAACTTTGCGATGAAGCAATGATGAGAAGCAGAAGGTAACTAACACTTTTTCAATCAATTTCCAAATCAAACCAAATTGCACTGCTCATTGTGCTGTGCATAATTTTAGCGAAAATGAAACGAGATCAGGGAATACTAAACTTAAGTTTTAGCAAAATTGCCGTTCAGGGGAAAATGGTATACATATTTAATTTGCGCATCATAAATATATAAATAGATTCGTTGTCCACACATTCAAGTGCTAAAAATTGGATCGGTAGATGCCAAAAATTTCTATGTAATTTAAGTATAATATTTCAAACTAAGTATGTAATAAGTCACTATTAGCAATTACCAGCAACAAAAAGCCAATTTGTCAATAAAATTGAGATCTTTAGCTAAAAAACACAATTTGTTTCACAAACACTATGAACTATTATTACTACAAACACATTAGGAGCACAAACCCGTAAGAGATTGCTCTCTATACAAAAACTGCAGTAGTACTGTTAAGCTACCAAGTTTCTTATATTCGTTGCTATACTTTTCTATTCAGGGAGGGAAGTCAATAGAAAAACTTTAGAAAATAGTCTACACAAGAAATGAGCCTTATATTTTACATTACTACATCATATAAAAACTTGATTTGATTATACTTGCAAATAAGGGGTAGACAATGGAGAGAAAAGGTCTGATAATAATACGACTACACATAAATATGCACAGGTCACTCATTCAGTTGGTGATTTGATTTGATTTGGTTCGGATTGCCTACCACAACTACGGACAACACAGAAGAACACAATAGAATATAATAATAATTAGCATTCTTTGAATAGCAAATTATACTGCTCTACAGAGTAGAGTAGTGGAGGTATTAGTAGCTGTTATATAGTTCTATTAGTGTTGAATGCAGTCATAAAATTTGAATGAATAAATAGTGATACGCCTCCACGAGATATTGTTAGATTCATATCAGTGGGAGATAAGCCAAGGCAAAGCACCCGTTTAGAAGTTAATTAAGAGAGCCAATTAACGGTTCCCTCTAATAAGAAGAACGTAACTCTCGTGTGGAAGTATGTAAATATGTGGGGAATGGAGAGCAATTCTTTTCTTGGCTTGCTTGTTGTAACTTGGGCATAAAAACCAAAGCACGTATTATTGTCAGTTCACTGTGATGAATTATTGCCGTAGCTTCTAGCTCCCGAGCTATCAACTCAATTTTCTCGCAGGTTTTTTGCACACACGACTTCCCCACAAACTCTTTACTACTTTAAGTACTACAAACTACAACACATCAAATCACATCACTTATGTTACGTAGTTTGCTGGCTGGCTGGTATGCCTGATAGTAATTGAATGAGTATTTTCTGCTGTAAAAGAATTTATTATGGATTTTGTCGGTATAAAATCAGATTTAATAGCAACCAACAGCCGCTCATTGAGCTTTAACAAGCTTCATTACTAAAACTATTAAAATTTTTCAAAAAAACTGAGTCTTCCTAATACATGAGGAGTAACGTGTCTTTAAAGCTTAAATTGACTTGCATTCATATGCATTTACATTTTACATGCAGAAGATATGCAAAATTACTCTAAACCCTTAACTTGGCTTGGAAGAAGGCTGTCGAAGAAATATGAGTGCTAACTTAACTTGACTTTGCTGTCAATGGGAAGAGGAAGAGAAATATTAAATCTAAAAGTTCAGTTCATTTCCACTTTAATACATTGCAAAGTTAATTGATGTTCCGCTCAATTTTGCTAATACACTTGTTGCTAATATAAGCAGCTAGTGATATGAAGTAGGTATTTATGTTCTCCAACGTAAAAAAATGCTCACCACAATGAATTGTTCGAATAAATCACTTTGCACATTCAGATAATAATTTTCTAATAACTAATTAGTAATGACTAATGTTCTTTTACAGTTGTATTGCAAATTGTAATGCACTTGGAAACTTTGAAAGGTATTTACGCGTTAATGTTTCAGGAGCTAAATAAAAATCCCTGATGGAAAGAAAGATGTTGAAAAGTCCGAAGGTTTATCTTGCAAGTATATCACCTAAAGTGTGTATACTGATAGGTATCACGTACAATGTATGCTATGTAATTAGTAATTATCTGTGTAAAATCCGCAATAGTTGAGTGTAGGTACACATGTATATACGGATATGTTAGTTAACATATAATAATGGGATTTTAGAAGTGCATACAGATACAACTACTATAACACACACTAAGCCATAAACTGCATTAACAAGAAATACATATTTTATACGGTTTTTTCCAATTTCCTCTCCTTTTGTTTGCTTCCATTTACAAGCTCGTAACTCAGTCTTTACGATTTACATTACAACTGTTTTTATTGCACAATAAGCATTAGAACGTGAGAGCACTTCGACCTACAGTATCGTCACTCAACTATATACTACAAATAGGTAGCCACAGGCTTTAGGTAGCTATATAGTGTCCATTAAACAAAAACAGTAACGTAGTAGCAATTAGTTTTGCGGCTTATCTTTATATTTACTATTTACCCGAAGAAAAGAGAAGTTGCTATAAGTGCGCATTCTGCATACTTAGGTACCTACACAATATTTACATTATAGCAAAAGCTACACAGTTTACTCATTCAATCCCATCCCATCCCCACCAAACCAAACCACTGACATATAAATCGTGGGTGATGTGACTTGATGTGCTTGAAATTGCTTCTGCTACTATTTACTTACTACATATACAGTATCTAAACCTGTAATGAAGCAATTTTTGTGCAAAATCCATGTATATACTTGATTACGTACTAATAAGTGTATACAGATATCAATTCCACACATTCCCTGTCCTGTTCACATCTTTGTCTGTAAATGAAAAGTGTCAGTTACACATTTTTCGAAGAACGGTCCATGGTTACTGATTAGGAAGTATAGGAGGATTAAGTCACGAGTAAAGGCACGAGCACAACAAAAAAATAACAGACAGGTTATTAGCTAAGGTAAACCACATAAACATGTACACAATATCCATAAGCTTGCTTTTGATTGACACGATGAAATGAAATGCTCAATTTGGGGAAGAAGCACGAAAACAGCTTTTCTATTCTAACAGATTCGGGAAGTTATCAAAATCAAAATTCAGAGGCACGGCATCAGAAAAAGGATACTTCTATCATTGCATTCGTATTCGCACAACAATGTAACACTAACACTTTGCAATTACATTTGGGACAATACAATTGTTGTTGCAGCAGAAATATGATCCTGATTAGTTAACTAATTTCAGTTGGTACGTTTTCCACCAAACAAATTCACGAACATCTTCCTTTAGTGCAGAATATCATCTGAAAGTCTTGAATGATTTTTTATAGAAAATCAAAGTCAAAACTACGCGTGACGCGTCCCAATTATACTTCTTGTTTGCACATCCAAATCAAAATAGAGTCAAGAAAACAAATTATTTATTTTAGAAAAAGTAGTTTACATAGCATAAATGCTATTATGTACACTGTTGGTGGTCTGGTCTGATGATCTGCACTTCCTTACAGTGTTAGTAAATCTTTTCAGTACACAAATAATTGTTAAAATAACCATAGTCTAGTCAAAGTGAGAAATTTCTACACTCTCAGTCACACTGCAAAGAGCACACATTATTTATGATGAGTTTAGTTTAAACTGTCCTGTGTAAGCTGTAGAAGTCTCAAGTCTCAATCTCAACACTTCCCTTTTTACAAACAAACCCTTCTCCCGTGCAGAGCACACAGTATACACAGTATACTTAAGAACTTTTAGCCATGAATAAATCAAAAAGACTGCACTGTGCACTGCATGTGTTGAGACGAAAACAGTAAGTGTACGTACTTATTTCCAATCCAAAATATTCAACATCCACCCTTCTTCTCTTCTTCCATGTATTTATGTAATAATCAAATTCAATTGAAAGAGTGGAGCGTGCAGTATATGTAAGAAGATTCCAAATGGCCAAGCCAGCAGACAAGAAAGACACACTAACTCACTCTGACTGAACTGGATGAATAATGTAGTTTAAATTGGAACTAGGTATTAGATCATAGTTATTATGTGGTAACTGCGTAACGGTTCAAGTTGAAATAAGTATAAGCCTGTAGCTTCTAGCAACTTCCGTAGTTGTAGTTAGTGTCAGTTAAAAACAATTGTAGGTCTCGTTTGTCTCAAAGGCGAAACTTTAAGTTAACTACATAAAAACAAAAGCCCGGCTTCTACTTATATGTAAAGAGGGTAGTCAAGTCGATCCAATTCACAAACCCAAAGAAACAAATGACAATCTTAGCAGAGCAGATATTTTATGAATAGCTTTAGTAGGTACTGTGCTCTGTGCTCTCTTCTGTTCAAGTTCCGAAGGGCTTAATGGACTCAACTCAACTGAATTGAATTCAAATGAATGAACGTGAACATCCCCTTTGCCTTGTTGCTCATATCAATGTTTGTAGTTGAATGTATGAGCAAAACATGTTCAACTGCCTACTATCACATCACAATGCACAATCCTCTACCATTACATACACAGTACACAGTACAATATACTAATAAAATGAATAAGGATAGGAGATGCTCTGTGTGGTATGTAAGTAGTAAGTACATAAAGGTCTCTCTATGTGTGTATAGTAATGCAATGCAATGTATGTGTCTACAGATTATACATATATCTATTCATGTGTGTGTACTTGTACTCTTACTCTATTGCATGTGTGTAACCCACAGTATGTAATGTGTATTTCACTAGAGGAACACTTACTTACACTTAAACTTCAGCTCACAATGCTCAACACTGTCATAATGCCCTTAGTGCAAGAGTGAGAGAGTATATACAGCAATATAGTATACATAAGTGAGGGGCTGATGGTGATGTTGATGTTGATGTCATAGCATACATTCGTAGATTGTTGTGCCATGGAATGGCCTGGCCTGGCCTGGCCTAAAGTTATACCTAGTTTTTTTACTAAACGCTTGTCTCTTCAATATACATTTGATTGCTGCATTCATTCGCTAAAGGCAAGTACATTGTATATTAAGGAATGTCTGTAACTTTGGTATGTATGAGCACAAACGGAACTTGCAATGGTAAATATGTAAATGTAAATGTAAATAGATGAATGAAATTAAAAGTCGAAAGTAACTACGAACGAACGAAAGTACAAGAAACAAGTCATGTTTGCTGCTGATTGGTGTTAGCACAATTTAAATGTAACTGGGTTCTCCCAAAACATTTTCTATTGCATTTTATAGTGCATAAGGGCACATGGGTCAAATATACAAATACTTACCTATAGAGACTATTCTTTGAAATTATTTACTGTCTTGGCAAATTAAGTTATACCAATTAGCGATGATTATAAAAAATATTGAATCATCTATAATTCCCTAATATAGAAATTACGCAGATTGTTTTTTTTTGTTGTTGAAAATCATATACGACTGTTTTACAATTATAAAACAGCCAATCCAGATTTCTTTAGGCTGCTGCTGCTGCTCTGAATTGTACTGGGTTTTTGTCACAGTGTAAGTTCAACGGGTTAGCTTAGGTACGTAAATGATAGATTAAATATGCTAAGGACGAGAGAAGTATGTAACGAGATTAAATAGATAATGTGATGAGTTAAAGCTAACAAGGATAAGCAAAGGATGCACATCGTGAAGATAAATTTCTTGTTTAACATTCTCTGGATGATTCTTATTGTGAATTCTAAGTTTAACCAACGCATCCTTCTAGCATCTGTAGTATATCTTTACATACAAGTGGATTTTTTCCTGGACGAGGAAGATGATATCAAAATACAAGTGTGTTGAGTTCAGTTCAGTGAATGCCATGCCATGGCCATGCTATGCCACTTGAGAGTAAAGGGTAGTTGTAGAGGAATGGAAAGGGGTAATAGGACAAAATCTCTTGAGTGACAAAATCTACGGTTGACAAAATCTCTGGTGTGACAAAATCTATCGCGTAGCGTTGTCAGGGTTGTATTGTACTGCGTACTGCTACATATTGTTATTGTAAATAATGAGTAATAAAATTGTAAGTAAATTGTTCATTGCATTAT
>JAQFYC010001081.1:0-40201 GCA_034694165.1 Tomocerus mixtus | reverse complement strand
CTGGCTGGGTGAATGTGGACGTGGACGTGAGCTAAGCACTTCGTAGAGCTGGATTCACATTCACAATGAAACAAATCCTAGTCAGTCTCAGTCTGTCTGTTTTCCTATTTCCTATTGTGTATTTTATTGTAAGGTACTGTTGGAGTATATGTAGTTCATTTTCATTTTACTCAATCTATAGTACATAATGCTGCATTCTACTCTTGCACTCCAGAGAAGAACCTAATATTAACTATTCCCAGTTTAACTTGTCTGTCCTGTCAGGGAATGCAATGAGATTCTTCTGGTGCTCATATACTCCATATATGTAATGTATTTTTCAGAGGTCATGCCTTTACTCGCTATAGCTACTGTTACTACTATGTGCCTCTATAGTGTAGTGTGCTTTATTACATATATGTATTAAATACGAGGGCGGCATTGTTTCATGTATCAGTGATTGCACAAAACTATGGCTTTGCTAAGATATTACATGTCTCGGTGCGTTTTTTATGTTTTATATCTTTTTTCTGTTTGCAGATGAAGAAAATGGGGAAAATCCTTGGGATGAGGAAGAAAAAGAGAAAAGTGGGACGGATGGGGACACAGAAGAAGAAAAAGGTAAGTTTATACAGTGTTCCAATGATATATTTGTACAGTAAACCGAATCTGTTCTGCTTCTGTTGTGGTTTAGGCTATCTAAATGTATTATACTTGCATATGCTATGATTTTGTCTCCCTTTTTCCTTTTACAATTTACTTACATTACATTACATTACATGCATATTTACAAAAGTAATACACTTTCGTAGCTAAACGAAACATATACCTAGAGTAAGCACAAAAAGTATAGTTGGGGAACTCGAGGAAAGATTGTATTTTGTCTCCGTTTTATTTGGCACTGCACTCGAAGTATTCTACGAGATATATGTTCTGGGCGTGCATCTAATGTAATGTAATCAACCCAAACCCCAGGTACCTATATGTACATGTCTGAGCAAGAGTAAGAATGATACATACAATATTTGATGCATGTATTTTGTTAGTAAATACAATATAAGTACGTTACAATAAAGACTGATCTCATTTTCAGAACAGTACAGTTAGGTAGTCCAAGTACGCGTACGGTGTACAGAAATTGCACATAGAGAGTAAAAAGTTGTCTTCTACTTTCCCCATCTTCCTTGCTTTAAGCTTTAAGTCGGGCCTGGCCTTGCATTTAACAAAGTGAGCGTCCCAAACTTACAATATGCTTTTCTCCTTGTGATTTATAGCTTTCTATTTATGTGCACCTTAATCTTGTCAAGACTCCTGTTATAGTCTATTATGTAGGTATTATGTGGCAGCCTCAGAAATTTCCCTGTACATTTTATGCAGAAGTGCATCTTTCTACTTTTACTGCTTTCTGTACACTGTACCCGTCACGTTGATATTATTACAGTTTGCTCAGTTTGCTGTTGTTGCGTTGTTGGTAGTTTACTTTCTTTGCTCCTAAATATAGTAGTACATACCTATTACATACACTATACACACATAAATACTTCTCTTAGTCTTGCTGCACTAAAGTAACGCAATGCAAGGCACAAATAGAAGCACGCACTTTTGTACACAGCCCAACTCAGCATCAACAAACCAAGAGTTAAGTATTTATGTGCCGTATAGCAGCAGTAGGCTTTTCTTTGTGAAATATTTTATTTCTTTACACTTTTAAGACTACATTTAGCATTTTCCTGGTGTCTTTTTCTAACTACTGTATGTGGAGATGGAGATAAACGGCGGAATTTTGTTGCTTCGCTCCGTACGTGCGTAGTAAATGCAATAAGCATTGTTTTGTTGTTCTTTCTCAGTACGTAATGTACAGTGTGGAGTGTGGAATTCTCCCTTGTAGTAGAAATAAACCTAATATTCGCAGAGAAATTCGGTTTCCTTTTACTAACGTAGCTCGTAGGTTGTAAATGTAGGTATATGTAATTTTAGTCTGTTAGTTGTAGCTGTAGGCATCTTTTATGTATCGGAGGTCTTTTAATGTTCGTTTGCACTTGCACTTGCTCCTCGGCTAAATTTGGAGTCAAGGGTGCAATGAAATGAAACTGCATTACGCTAAATGCTATTATAGTAGCGTATGTAATGCAATACAGTACAGTCACAGTGCAAGGCAAAACGCAATGCAATGCAATGCAGACAGAGCATGAGGGGGAAATTGTAACTTGACTACATAAACTCATACTCATTTTGCTTGTTACTTGGTCCTGTGCTTTACTTTGGGTAGAAATTCCTGTAGTTGCAGTCTTGTAGTGTCCGTATTAGTGTAATGTGATAGGTCCTAGATGTTTGTTTCTTTTTATGGATATTCTTCCCATCTGTCTCATTGATAACAAGATTAGGAGGAGGAAGTGCAATGTGCAATAGATAATAAATAAGGAATAATGAAATGAAATGAGTGCGAGTAAATCAGCTAATAGGATTACAACTGACATTATCCCAAACGAAGTGATCGTGTCACGGCTTACGCCCCCAATTAGTCCCAAGTCAAAGTGAAATGACTTTTCCCTTGGCTTTGGCTTTGGCTGCCACGCCAAAAAGAAAAACTTGATTCATTTTTCTGGTAGAAGTGTAACCTCTTAGTAGTGAGAGACTGGGATTCTTTCTTTCTGAGAGATGAGATGACTTGAAAGGTTTTTTCCCCGTTTGTTTCGGAGAAACGTGAGTGAGTGAGTGAGTGAGTGAGTTTCTCATGCTACTCTGCAAGAATAACTATTCTGTTATAGTTCCTAACGCAAAAAGGAAATCAAAAAAGAGAAGAAAAAAATTGGCTACATTTATTTATCTGAAAGAATGAAATGAGACGAAATGAAATGAAGTTTAGTTATATATGTAGCAAATACGTACGATATAAGTTAAGTAAAGTAAGTAAGTAATATGGTTGGGGAAGTTGTGATTTCCCCTCTTGATGGGATCCTTTGGCGTGTATTCCAATTCCAGCCGCCTTTACTTATAGAATCTTATATCTAGTACTTATGTATAGTTATGACATATTAGAATTTCTGTAGGTATTGTTCGAATATTTATAGGCAAGAGAAGCCAGGCTATTATTTGTACTCTACCCTACTTAACTCCTATAATATTATTGGCTTTTTACTATTTAGTTTCTTTTTCTCGATATTATGATATCAAGGAGTCATGCCAGGCAAGACGGCAGAGATTCTTGTGTTACGATAGTTTTTCTTAGTCTGGCCTGCCTGCCTCCTTCTGTGATAATAAAATGACGACTTCACTTACTCTTCCTGCGGAACTGAGACTACTTAGGATAAAAGCACTTTCTGTGTACAGTAATTTCTCCTTTCTCTCTACAATTTTCGATTTTTTATCTGGAGGCATTCGATACGTTGTAATAGACAGGCCAAGCCAAGCTACACCATAAACCAGGCATATTGTCTTCGTTTACATTCGTGTAGTTTAACTCACTTCTTCCTTTAAGTAATAACGTGATTTGCTATTTATACTCTAGTTATGTTCTTGTACATATTCAATGTGTACCGTACCATATTATTAAGTATGTTACACTTGCTTTCCCTATCATACTGTAGTATGTCTTATATAAAGGTAAAAAATATGTATTTAAGCGAATGTGAGAGTCGGGAGAGAGTCGACTTTCATTGCATCTCAATTCGCTCTCCTTTTCCCCTCTTTCTTTCTGTTCGTTGTTCTGTCGCTTCTTTTTCCAGAAATGAAACGTTGGTATTTCCTACAGAATGGAAGCTGATGGTGATGTGATGGGCTGTTGCCCTCTACCCTTGCTAACTCATTTATAACAAGAAGCGAAATAGACTTTGACGTTTTTCCTTTTTATATCATAAAATAATTCTTCCTTCCTGTGTACCGTGGTTCCCGTCAGATCCTCAGCCGCGCCCGCCTACCCTGCTTCATGTTTGGGCATGTTGTCTTTCACTTGGTTTGGGGTAGAAAGTAGTAGAATGCGGGAATCTGATGGTAGCGTTGGTTTCCACTGTTAGAGTTAGTGGAAGGTGGTGTGTCCTTGGTTTTGGGCATTCATTCGATTGTAAGTGCATGGGTTTATGTCGTCGGCAGTAAAATTACCTTCGGAGACTGGGATCCCCAGTGTTTTGGTAATTTAAATGTTTCATTACCAGTAAAATGTTACCCACCTTTTATATTTTAAATAAACGTGTAACAAAAAGTTGGCAAAATAGGGATCTCACTTGTATTATGCTTATATAATTCTACCTGACTATTGTGAGACCTCTGTGCCTACATCATGGCTTGTCAGTATGTAATCTTAGAGTTGCATTTTGGTTTGTGGATGCAATTTCTTGCAATGCTACTTTAATGCTGTTTCTTGGTCAAGTCAAGCCAAACCAAACCACTCTGGGATCGGATCGGTGTTCGGACAAGACTAAGAAGAATGAATGATACAACTTACAAGGTTATAGATAGGTATGCAGTAGTTGTCTTGACTTGGAAGTAAAGGAAATAAGGATCTTTCCCTCGATAGAGAATCCGTTAGAGGAAGATGGGGAAAACTGAATGAGAAATCTAAGGGAAGGGGAGATATGAATGTTTGGAATTAGTTCTGTCCAGTTCAGTGCAACTTGGATCCGAATCGTTCTCATGTTAGAGTATAAAATGACTATTTTGCGTAGTCCAGTTGAGGAAGGGAGTTTTATAAGGACAGTCGTAGCCGTATAGCTGTAACTATTGGGTCCTTTATTTGTTTTACTCGCATTTCCTGTTTTCCCATGCTACCCATTTTTTTGCAAGGGGAAATTGAATGAGTTGGGCGTTTACATTCTCCTTGTAATTTGTCACAGAGGGTTTCATGAAATGTCCACTCTCTATATCTCTCTATCTGTCTGCACATGCACATGATCTAATCTAATGGGATTCTGAGTGTATCTACTTGTAAAAGACTCTTTGAATGTAAATTCAACAAACGAGTTTCCCTTCTATGTATGATATGATATTTATGGAAAGATACATATTTGCGTTTGCTCGTGTAGCACATTACATAGCAGAAAAGAGCAGAATTTGGATTGAGCCGGCCGGGGAAAGTTTTGGGGGAAAGGAATTCGGATTTTGCTAAGTAGAAAGTTGAGTGAGATGATTGAGATGAGATTTGCTTTTCTAAAGGGTTCCTTATCTCCTATCTGTATGCTGAAGAGAATTTAGCTTTCTCCCTAAGGCCCTCTCCTAAGACTCCATGTGTATTGAATTATTCTGCGTGATTGATTCCACTGTGAATTTGAAAAGACGACTACTGAATGATTTAGTGTATGAGGAACAGAGTTTTAATAGCTCTCTATTGATTCAGTTACTATTTTGTTGTTTGCGATAGCAGTTTGCATTGCGATTGCATTGAAATGGTTTTAGAGTAAATAATAATCCTATTTTATTTTGATTTAAATTGCAGAGATGGTCATAAGTGGAAAGGAACAGGAATTCGACTTCACTGGATTCCTTCACAAGTATGATTTTGGATTATTATGGATTATTTAATATAATTCGGTTTAAGTTAATGGACATTATTACTATTTACATTACATTAGTATCATTTTACACACAAAAAGATTTTAATCTCCGTAACAGAGTTTCAAAGGGTCAATGGTTGCATTCGAACTCTATTTTGTAGCAATAATATTTGCTATTACAAATAGATTCTCTGTTTTAAGGATTTTGATGGATTTTGTATTTATGTTAATGAAATAGGTATGCCAGCTCGAAAATAGTGTGCAACTACGCAAGGGTCTTTACAGATTGGAACACATTAAATTCGTTTACTCTTCACTGCGTCATGAAGATGTTTCATCGCTTCGTTTTCCAGTTGGATTATCCTGCTTTGATCTGTCAAGCATCTATTTTTCGAACCTTCCAAAAGATAATGCAAGTTGCCGACTATCAGAAGGATTTAATGGTAGATTTATTATTTATTTATTTATTTATACTTACAGCCATACATTTGGCTCTGGCTCTATAGATTGTTTGTGAGATAGAATTTGATATACCAAGTAAGTTGAATTTGATTTTGATATTTTTGATATGTTTACTTAGGACGTTGCAAAATTCTTCTACCATTTTTGGCCAAAGGTTATAAACATGTGCGAAAAAAATAAGCACGTGTTTATGGAGATGCTATTTTGGAAAAACTCACGCGAGGCTTTAGAAATACAGGATGGATATGGAAGCGAGCACGCTCCTACGACTGCTCAAAGAAGCACAAAATCTGTATGGACTGATGAGGTTGAGGAAGAAGTTGTTACGTTGGCCCAAGAATATCTTGGACTGCCAGATGAAGGTGAGCTTTGAATGAAAAGAAATAATAAAGTAAATTAACGGAATCTATGAATTTGCATTGCAAATTATTTGCTTTCAGTTAAAAAGGCGACAAAGATTGCCGATTGGATTAATGAGCGTCTACTTAGTGGACCAAAAACTAAAAAGGCTATTATTAGCAAACTTTCAGATCGAGGAATAATTGATAAGGTATTACCTAAATACCTACATAACGCGATGGTTTCAACATTTTTAATGATGTGGTTTGCGACCTACCTTTACTTATTAACATTTATTGTATTTAGACCACGACTATAAAGAGACGTGCACCCAAAACATGGCAGCATGAAGAGGTAGAAAATCTGAAGGCTCTTTTCGAGGAGCACAGAGGAACAGATGACATTATGAAAACTATTTTAGATAATTTGGTTGTGCAAAGATCGAAAAAGAGTGTTATCGAAAAAATGATTGAGATTGAACTGATACGTGATAAGTCCGAAGTACGTATAAAGA
Source organism: Tomocerus mixtus (assembly GCA_034694165.1). Taxonomy (NCBI): domain Eukaryota; kingdom Metazoa; phylum Arthropoda; class Collembola; order Entomobryomorpha; family Tomoceridae; genus Tomocerus; species Tomocerus mixtus. The sequence continues at coordinate 33,421 of JAQFYC010001081.1, read as the reverse complement.
GAGGCAAACGAAAGAATCGTGGCAACAAATCTCAAAACGCGGATTCAGAAAGCGAAAATAGAGAACGTATGTTGATAAACAAAAGATGATTATAAGCTTGTGTATGTATGGATTATGACAACCAAATTGCTCTACCTATGTGTTTTAGGTGCTGAGACAGAAGGTGGTAGAAAATCACCTAATAGATCAGGCTCAGATTCCGAATTAAGTTCTAGTTCTGGCTCAGACTCCGAGGCAGACAGAAATGATTCAGATGCTGAAAATCGTGGAACTAATTCAACTGGTGCATTCAATAAAAAGAAAATAGAAGTTGCAGGATCCGGTTTTATTCGCGATGGTATGTAACAATTAATTCATCAAAAAATAAAAGAATTACATTAGTATGAAAAGTAGCAAGGTATAATACTGTTGTATCAATAACACTGTTGTTGAAACAGGCATGACTTCTGCGATTCGGTGGATTATTCAAGCGTTGAAGGATTATGTGGATGACTTGGAGGATGATCCTGATTCAGATGAAAGTGTTCCCTTAGTACCTATAGGAAGCGATTGTATTTTGGCTATGGGGAAAAAGGAGTTCAAATCTTTCTTATTCCTATTGGGATTTCAATCGCCAACTTTGCAGGTTAAATAATGCCAGTAATTTTCTCCTTTGAGTCCCTGGCCCATGCGATACTAATTTCGTGTTTCTAATTTTAGGAAACATATTTTCGCATTCCGTCCACGTTTTCGCAAGCAGATGCTAAGGAGCGTATTGCCGTTTTGGAAACGGTCATAGAAAATCCGGTAGCAGCTGAAGAAGCCAATAAAAAGTCTCAGGTTGAGTCAGCTAGCGAAGATGATGATGACTTGTTTAGTCGACTTCGTCAAAATATTTTGAAAGAAAATAACAATTTGGATGCTGATTTGGACGAGGTTTCTGTAACAAGCAGCCAACCGGTGAAGAATAGTGTAAAGAAGAAGGTCAAGAAAACTAATATTGTGGCATCCGATTCAGACTCTGATAATGAAAAGCCTTCTTCGCAGGCTAAGGGAGATGATGTTGTTTCTGTAGCTAGCAGTAAGTCAGCGAAGAGCCCAACGAAGAAATCAAAGAAAGCTAACTCAGTCGCTTCCGACTCAGACACGGGAAAGCCTTCTTCACAGGCAACACGAGATGATAATGTATCTGTAGCCTCAAGCCCTCAACGCAGCTCGCAAAGCACAGTGAAATCTCGTCGTCGAACTAACTCCGGCTCTTCGTCCTCGTCGTCCTCATCGTCTTCCTCGTCATCATCTTCCGCGAGTAGTAAGACTAGTCGTAGTAGTGTTACTACTGCTACAAAATCTCCCGGAAGCACGGCTACAAAATCACCCAGAAGTACGTATACAAAGTCTCCCAGCAGCACAATTGCCTCGCAGAAAAATACGTCAAGAAGTCGAATTCGTGTCGACTCAGACTCTGATTCGGATGGTACTATTAAAAATACCCAGGGTACAGTTTCAGATATGGATGTTTCACCAGAAAAGAGTTTTAGAAAGATTTTAGATTCTGACGATGAAAGTGATAGTCTCAGACCAAGAAACCAAAATCTAAAGTTGCTAGAAAAATTATAGATAGCAGCGACGAAGATTTGTAATCAATTCGAAATTATTAATACCTACATCTAAAAAAGTATTGGTATTCATTAGTATAATAACTAGATTCTAAAAAGTATGGTACGTGTACTAATTTTATAAAATTTTAATGTCGATGGATACCTGCCGTACTGTTGTCAAATAAAATAACGTTTTAGAAAAAGTTGCAAAATTGTCAACCCACTAAAGTCATAAATAAAAACGTTTTCTTGTAAACTATACTACAAGTTACACATATTGTTCTGAATTTCCGAATTTATTATTGTGGCTACACAAGCAAGAATTGTTTTAAATTTTTTTACTTTAAGTATATTGTAATAGTGGGCAAAGGTAAATCTTCTACCGCCACTTTTAGATAGGCATTTATAGTTATGTACATTGGGGGTGTAGCTTCATGAATTAACTGTCGAAGAGAATTGGCACTTAAGTGTTAACTTTCTGGTTTACTTAAATGAAAGCACCTACTACCTACCCCAATACAATAAGACCCAGTAGCAGTAATAATACAATATTATGAACCATTACTACAAAGGGGACAATGAAGCATTCAAGGGTTTTGCGAAATTGTCTGGACTTTTGTGGAATTACATCTGAAAATAAATTATACTGGCTTGGACTGGACAGACATCCTCCATTCACTGCCACAGCTGCACGTGCACGTACTCCCCATTCTCACTCAATATGTAACCATTTCCAGGCTAGGAGAGAAAGCATAAACTGCGAACAGTAAGACAAATGTCTGTAAGAGCAATAGAAAGTTCATATTTGATGAAACAAAGCTCCCAAATGGAACATAACCTGACGTTGTAGGGTTTTCGGAGCAAATGAGCTCCCATGGAACTAAAAGGTATTTCCACCTTATCAGCTACTGTACAGTTACATAACATCATTTCGAGGTAATTATCCAGGAGAGTTTGAAAGCTGTTTGTTAGCCAGTTTTGTTACACTTAGACTTACATACGTTGAAAATGAACTTAAAATAATTCATGGGTTCTTTCCACACTTTACTCCATTTCTACCTTTCCAAGTACAAGCTTACAAGAATGCAACATTAGCTTACATACATGTACGTTTAGTAGGTAATTAGTTGGAAACCGGAAATATTGTGGAGAAAACAAAGTAAAAGTAGGAAGAAGACAGGTACGTGAAAAATTTCCTGTCTGACATTATTATTACGGAACATAACAGCTCGAAAGAAGTAAAACAAACGATCCCACATGAAGAAGATAAGGTGTGCAACTAACTACATCCAACTCCTCAGCATAAGTACAAAGGAAATAAATATGAACACAGATGTTACAATTCTTGTAAAGTTCCTCCAGTTCCACTACTGTTCTTGGGAAGGAGAAAAAGGGTAATCAATCATTCAGACAAATGAGAAGTTCGAACTGATGTCTCTCAGATCTCAATCTCCTTCTCGTTTTTCCTCTTTATCCTGTTTTCTTTTATTCCTATCCTGTTTTTCTGGAGAAATTCTTGGCTCGATATTTTTATCCTTGTCTATAGGCTGGGAAAGACTGATTGTGAGGATGAGACACTCCCGTCCTGATCTGGAAAGATTCAATGTATGTATCTTTGAAGGCTGAAGGCGAAGGTTGCGTTACGTTGTTGTTATGATATGATAGCATGATCAAAGTTTATGACTGACGACGATGCATCTTAGCTCATTCTACATCAAAACATTCATAAACGCCATGTCTGCCTGTACTACCTATCTACTATAGTAGATATCTACACATATCCAAGGTATTTCCTAAAAACAGACCAATAAGCTTGACGTATCAAGAACAAGATAGCATTTGGATTACTTAGCTGGCAGAGTAGACCTCACAAGAAAAAGCGCAAGTGAAAAAGACGAAAGATATCTCAAAGGAACTTTTCTAGAGAGCTCACAGCTTTAGAAAAGAAAGAAAACGGAACTGAAAGAAAGCGATGTAAGTATCTAATGCAATTTCTACTGAAATGATCCATTTTTCATACACTTAGCAGATCAAGCTTTTATGGCCTCACTTCCTTCCTACATTACGTACCACAGAATATTTATAGTATATAGGTAGGCAATAGGCAACTTACTGCAGTCAGTCATACTATGGACGTTAAGTTTCATTCAGATTCAAGGTTACTCCCACCACCGCCCACGTGCAGATGCCAAGTCATGATCCTAGACTGACAGACCGGAGATCTGAAAAATCTGAGAGCAAAGCAATCATTCGAATCCTACAATGCATTTTACTTACATTAAAATATTGATCATGCGCTAAATAAGTTCAACACCAGAACTGCAACAGTTTATAATAGCTGCAAATATCACTGTAATTGTTGGTAGGTTCAGTTCTGTTATTTTCCTCATATAAGTACCGTAAATACTCTTAAGGGTTAAGTTAAACCTGAATCGCAAATAGCGCTACATCTAAAACCTCAGTCGTATTTAGCATGTCAAAATCAGTCCAACTGCGATAATTTTATATTTAAAGCCTGGATAACACTACGAATATAGTACATACAATAGACCTAATGTTGCATTGGCATTTCGATTTCAATATTATTCTCAAAAATACATTCAGTTGTCTCTTTTCCTTAAAAATGAATTATTATACTTTAACGCTATGAACTTACTAAGTAATCGTATTATTTTGAAGCATTCTCGTTTAGCTAACCCCCTAAACTTGAGAAATTGTAATGTACATACATAGTGCGCGTATCACACAACCAAGTACTTTAGGTTTCATGGGAATACTGGATTAGAAATGTTTGCATTTCATTCATCTATACATTGTCAGACGATTAAGTAGTGGCACTACTACTACATATATGGTATAGAGACTTACGAGAGTAAAAGAAGCTGATTTATTTGAGACTTGCTAAAATTAAATTAAAGTACTAGTATATTTTCTAAGTACAGCCACAGGCAGGTCCTGTTTACCTATAAGTCTATGTTGATAGTATATAAGTAATACTAATGCAAAAGTCTCCCCGTAGATCAGAGCCGAGCAGACCACACGTGAAATCACGTTGATTTCATTCATTTAAAGTCAATTCAAGTTATAAATTACATCTCTCCTTTGACTCCTTTCTTTGAAAAGTGTCAAGTCAGACAAGCAATAGGAAAACTCAGTTTAGTTTCCTTCTTTCCACAACTACGTTTTCTCATGGTTCCCATTATTCTTTGAGCAAAGCCGTTTCCTTCTATTCAACTAACATTACGATATGTAGTTTAGTAGACACAATGTAAGCTGTGACTGTGGACTCACTGAGGAACTGTTGTGCTCTGTTATGTTCTGGGAGTTAGTGAGTAGGAATGTAGTAACCTATGGGCTTCTACTATGTATGTACAATAGTAGCCTTTCCCAAGAAAACGTGTACTTACGATATCCTGTACTCCTTTTTTCACCCAAGGAGAGTTGGCTCTTCCACTTTCCACTTGTACTTTCACTGACTAACCTTTGCAGAGAGTCCAGACTCAAATCGGCAACAGAACTAATAGGCTTGTGACACAATAAGCCCAGGCCACTTGGTGCTTCCAAGTCACGTATAACAAACGTTCCACCCAACCACGAGTGCCTAGAATATTTATTCGCATTTTTTCACATCTTTAGCTCATCCAGCTATTCAACCCTTTGCTACTAGTTCGGATACTATAGTACAGTACACCATACGCATACCTACGGTACATACACTAAATACGCGTAGCTCAAATATAACCATCAACTTTATAGTACATTTACAGTACAATACAGTATTACTCTGCTATTCTATACTATAGTGATAGTGGACAAGGTGGTATGATTGCTCAACCAAGAAATAACGGTACTACTATAAACGTTGTGTATTTACTTAGTAGTTGTATTGCCAGTATGTGTCGTAGGCGAGAAGTACTAAATAACAGAGTTTGGTGACAATTTTATGGTGTGATGAAATTGATTCAATACAAAGAATTAGAAAAAGCATCCCAGATATGGCGATTGGGAATGTTCGCAAAACAATAAGCTTTCTCCTAATTTCTCCTTACAATTTATCAATTGCCTTAAGTTAAGATGCCATCGTCGTCTTCAGGGGCACAATTTAATCTGGTTATACAGAAGTTGTAACAACTAAATAGTTACGGTAACTTATGAGAATTTGAAAACACATTTTGTATATTATATCTTTCCAAATTCCTTATGGGGACGAAAGTGGTCCGCCTACAACGTTACGCGGGACTCCTATATCATTTATGTATAACCTTTTGTTCATTATTTTTCACGATTCGCTATTGAAGATTGTTTAATAAACTTTAATTTAATTTCAGGAATATCGTCATAACCGGCCTAAGACACATTCAAGGCAACACTTCCTCTAGACCAGACCTTCAACTTGCACATGGACCATATAGTACAACTATTACTGCTTGCATTTCTCCCAATTATATATTAGCTTTTTATATATGTACTACTACAAATATGTTACTACACAAAACCAAGACCATCGTCACCAATTCTCCAGTATAGCTATTTACACTAACAATAAGACAGACAGACGCTTTCTCCGTATCTAATACAAACGATAAATCCCTCCTGTTCTTTCTTTTATCTCAAAGCGTTTATAGCCACACTATTTATATCTAGCATTTTATACACTATATTGTAAGATTGAATTAAATTAAGATTGCAACCTAAACCTAGGTGTATTAAATATGTCCCTTATAAGAAGTATACCTTATCTTGTCTTGCCTTTAGATATTTTTAGCTTCCTAAGAAAAAACCATGTTAAACTTACTATAGGCTACTAATACTAAATAATAGCTCTGTGGTACGTACACATCATCATTTCATCCGCTCACTCAGCCATCCATTGAAAGCTGGGAAGAGAAAGTACCTTATTCCCAGTTAAGTATAATAATAAGCATTCCAGTCAAGGTACACATAACATAAGGCAAGTCAAAGATGATAACAAAGTCTACTACCATACCACGACATAACGTTTACTGTTCAAATAGCGTCAGAAACAAACTGTTACTGTAGAAAATTCAGGTTTTAAGTAAAAGTGACACGACGAGTCGTACATACTACTAACAATGTTGGATGAAACACATTCTCTTATCTTTATCTGGTTTGGCTTGGCTTTCCTCGTGGCATGGCATGAGATGCGACTTCTTCCATGCGTAAGTAAATGCTCCATACACAGCACCCATCCACCATTAGGACTTCGCAACCAATTTACCAACATTAATTTTGTTAACAAAATTTCAGTGTGGTCGTGGTTTGGTTTGGTCTGTTCTCTTCCCCAATAAACCTCAACCCCTCCTCTAGCGAACTATAACCGTTTTATGTCATTACGCACAAGCCACATAATAGCTGCTCCGTGCTTTCAAACCCATTTGGAAATAGACTGAGAAGGAATACGCAATTTTATGTGCATAATTATGTGCTCCATGTCAACAGTCTAAAATACATGACACGACAGCTAATACCGCTATAATAAGGAAGCTTTTACCAAACTTACATTCTATTATTCCGTGTAAGTACCTCAGATAGCTTTATATATAGAATATAGACAGACAACCTTTTGGTAACGTAATATAGCATCCATAAACTCGTTAAGCCTCTCTACGTACAGTTTCCCCCTCTTCTCCTGCTGTCATCAAAGCAATAAATCATTAAGCTTTAGGAGACTAGTCTATTGAACTTGAACAAAACCAATCTCTTGATTATTTTAAGGTAGCATTAGCTCATTATAATGTATCTTCATACAATCACTAGGAGATCAATGCAGATTCTCAAAATGCTAGATGACTAGATCATTAAGACTCTTTGGAGCCAGCCAAAACCACGCTAACCAGGTTAACTTAAGCACTAACTGAGGGAGGACAGTAATAAAAGCAAGTGTTTATGTCGAAGGCACATAATGCCAAAAGTATATTTAAACATGAGTTCCTATTTTTTGCTGCTTAAATGTAATTTTCTAGTAAATATGTAACATCGTTTAATTTGAATTTTGCAATTTAAAATTTATAGATATAAGAAAAGTAGATAATTATTCTGTGAACATAATGTACTATGTAAACTTTCCCGAAAGACACACATCCTTGCAGTACAATGTGCCTATGACGTTTGTGTAAAGAAAACTTCATTTTCGTTTCATTTGACTGTGAATGTAAGTTCACATCAGAAAAGTCACTTAAGACTCTGCAGCTGCACTCCAGGGCTCTGACGATGAGTTGAGTGCAGTCGTTAGAAGTGTATAACTACTAAAAGTCAATCTCTAAAGGGATTTCCTTCATCTGCATTAAATTCTCAACTTAACTCTTAAAACTTCTTTTGTTTTCTCTTATCTCCATCAATTCTCTCTCCTATCATCTTTCACCTTTATCTCATTCATTTCTCGAGAGATTCATTTCATTGGGCCAGCTGCTCGCTCACCGTTTTCTTATCGAAGAATCCGCAAGATTATCCACTAGAATAGAAATAGAACCAGTGTTACAAGTAACTTTATTGAGCAAGTATATTATTAGCATCTTGATCTTGACTTACTAGATTACTACCTACTACCTACCACGACAAGCCAATGATTTAGCATATTTGGTTGGAATTGGCACTGAACTGACTTGGAAGTTGAATGTTGAAACATTAAGATGCGGTCATGACAGAGCAGAAATCTCCTCTTTGTTCTTCGATTGTAAATTAGAGACCCAAACTATTCCTTCACAGGTTCCCTCTGCCAACTTTTTACCTTATCTGTTGGGCTCACTTTAACTTTCTCTTGCTAACACTATTAAAGTAAAACAACCAACTTTTCCCATCATGTTTCTTTACGCACAATTTCCCCCAAAATCGGTTCTACTTAAATATTTGTTATACTGTGGACAATTCCTCGGTGTTTTATTACCCAATAGTGAATCTGTACTTAGCAAATAGTGAATCCAATTATAGTTTGACACTTTGAATGAGATGAATGTTAAGATGTGTATTATATCATTATAAAATTGGCAAAAAATGTGCAAGAAGTATGATATGTAGTATAACATGTAGTACAATGACTATAGATAAGCCGAACATTAATACTTTCTCTCGAATCCTCACCAATATACTAACACCCACTACTAAAGGAAGCTCCTCTGTAATGGCAAGGGAACCTAATTTTAGTATAGTCCTTCAATGGGAATTCCAGTTAACTCTTTTTTCGATCCAGCCAGGTCAAAGCTAAATTTCTTCACAGATGAACTTTGTAGAATAACTTAACCTATATACATCATTGAAGTGAAAATTTACAACTGTGAAAATATAATGATCGGCTTATTTCTGTATATCACTATATACACAACAACGTTTAAGAACTATTAATTTTTATTCCCGAGCGATACATCAATACGTATTGCATGCATTATTACACATTTAAAAAAGATTTGTCAAGTAATTTGTATAAAGAATGTATTCTAAAATGAGAAAAATGGAAAAAATTAGGCTAGCCTTAGCCTTTATATTGTCCATTTTGCAAAATAACGATCTTAAACTGTATAGTAGGTACCTGTATAATAGCATAGGGAATTGTACTTACCACTTGCTGCACTGGTAATGGAATATAAACATATTCACGTGCATTTTGCCTGCCTTGCTCTCAGGAACTTGGGAAACATTTCCGATGACAATCAGTATTCTCCCCATGGCTGTTTACTTTTGTCTAAAAAACTCTTCAGTGTTTTCAGTGTTTTCGGTAAAGTGAAATTACCAATACAACATTTATGTGTACTTGCTTAGCCGTAAAAAGAGGAAATAAACTGAAAAACTTATTTTCATAACTCACTAAGTTTATAACTGATCTTCGGCTGTCAGTTAGGCTCTTCCAAATTCCAAACCAATTCAATCTAAAAAAAACTTGGTTTACTATCCCTATACGCACGCCGGAAGCTTTGTCTTTCCAATTTGGTTGTAGAAATTCCGGCTGCGTTTATTCTTCCTAAAATTGTACCTATAACTATGACTAGGTAGATGTAGATGATCCTATCTTTCAAACGCAAAACGCAATGCAAGAGAGGTCAGGTTCAGGAGCAAACTTTCAATTCCATTTTATTTTCACTTTACTTTTATTGTAGTTTCCTAGTGCTTTGCTTTATTTTATTTCATTTTATCCTCAGCATTCTCAATCCCAGAATAAAGTATAAAGCACAGATACTACTGTCTTGTCTACTGTGTGATAGAGCACAAAAGACCGCAATAATAATAGAGGCGACTACACACAATGCTACAAACTACGACAAAATACAACAAATACACTTAAGTACGTAGGTATTACTACTTGTACGTACACAGAAGGAAACTGGATGATGCTATTAAGTATTCTGTGTACAAAATCCCACACAAACCTCCATACTACTCCACAATACTACATACTCAGACCCAAAACTGGGTTTAAGTTGAGGCTTTATTTCTCCCTTTTATTTCCGGCATTACGATTAGCCTCGAATGAGGATTTTCAAATTGAGAGAGGAGGAAAGACAATTTGTGATGCTTATGCCCAGGAAAACACTACGTTTTTGAATGCATTATTTAGATGGGGATTTATGATGGAATAACTGCGTCAGCATACGGCATTATAACCCACGCTATATTCCATAGTACATATGGAACATAGCAAATCTTCCAAACTCATTACAAATAAATATTCTTCGTACATCTATGTCCTTTCTATTGCTTTAGCTGTACTTATACAAATACTACAGGTATGCGTTGTAACAGTAGTTGTAAAACTTAAATCTCTTTTCTCTGGATTCTTTTCCTTTACCAGCGGCTTTGGTACAATACTCATTACTATTACTATTATTCCCAGAAACATAAACTTTCCCTAATATTTTACAATGGAGATGCTTCAGCATTTTACTACCAATTTCCAGTGGTTTCATTTAAATAATTGATGCACGCAGATAAATGTGGATATGTTTAGGATACACAACTAGCACAACCACCAACTTCATAATAAATGCTTACTAAGGACGATTTAGTTATTATTTGGTCAGCATAATATGAGATACTGAATATTTGTGACCGTATAGGGCAATGATACTATTTATACTGTATAAACAATTCAATTTGGCTATTCAGAACAAGGTATACATGTACAGCGTGTTTCAAATACATAATTACATTACATTATCAAGAATATACATGATATTACTCTTGATATAAAAACTTTCTCCTCCTTTCTGCGTGCAAGTAACAGAAATATGTCAACGATTATTAACAGAAAGCTTTCACAGGTAATTTAGGAGATACCAGATATTTGAATTACAGTGTAGAAAACAAGAATTTTTCCTTTTACGAACGGTGGGGTGGGGATGTTAATACTAAAATATTACTTACATTTTACAATGGTCTTTTTGTTAGAAGAATGAAGTATCTCAAGGCTACTAATACATCTAATAAATAAGTATTTCGGCAGCCCAATCATTTAGCAATTCTAGTTCCAGCACGATGAGACTAACTTGGACAAAACCCTCAATTTCAATTTATTTCTATTTCCCTGTCTACTGATCCCGTTTTTATGCCCCTTCTTTATGACAGTGAGCTAGCCAGAGGAAAGAAATAGCAACTTTCCCTCACGATTCCTAAGCCACAGCCAAGGAATGGACGATTCTGAATTTTTCCAGTCTATAACGGTTAAGCTTTGTATTGCTTGCCTTCTCTCCCCCTTATATCATGCTGAAGCCCTTTCTGTTTCATCTGCTAAGATTCGTATTATTGCTCCTCGTATTTCTATCCACGTAGTATATAGCATACCTGATATTATGATGATCCTTATAGGTTTTTTATATAAGTAGTAGGGTGATATTATTCCTTTATACGTAACTATTACACTAAATATCAGTATCACCCTTTCCCTTATGCCAATAGTTTCTTTTTTAACTGCTGCGCCTAACAATCAAATAACAAGGAAAGCAGTGAGCCCTAGTATATAATGTTATTATCTGCGTAGATGTGTGTTTACAAAAAGAGTACACTGAAACTGGAGATAGCCGTTACGTATGCATTATTTAGTAGCAAATTTACGAGCCACAGATAGTTTGGTTTGAATAAAGGATCCTATAGTAAATAAAAAGTATTTTCCTTCTATACAGTGCTATGAGAAAACCAAAGAATGCTGCAGTAACTAAATACCTATGTACCCAAGCATTGTTGTTGTATATATGCCAACTGCGTGAACTACCATCAGGCACGTGGTACCTAAATACACCTGCTTAGTCCAGTTGTTCCTTCTTGTTCTAATGTTTCGATTTAGAAGAAAACAATTGAATTTCAACAACACAGCTATTGTGGATATTTTTTCTGAAATCTTTCTTACTAAAAAGCTAAGTAATTTACAGTTTTGCGTGTACTACATTTTCTAAAGTGAAAGTTGATGAGAATTTCAATGACAATTTCATTCAAGCAAAATAAAAAGTTGAAAAAAATCCTAGTGGGTGTACTATGATCCGTTGACTCTTATGTAATATCAGATCACGCACTTATTTATCTACATACAGTATCTACGTGTTGGTAGTGCACCTTTCTTTTACTAAAGATCCTGGAGGTATTCGCCATAGGCTTTGCCATTACATTACATTAAGACATGCATCCTGGATATAACGATGGGTATAGGTAGGTGCATAAAATAGACATGACATAATGTAATGCATTTAAGTATCTTTTTCCATACAAAGAATTTGTATAGTATTTGATATATCACACATTTATTGTCTTTATGTGCATAGAATCATTTTGTGACCGCTTTGGATGCCTCGTTTTATGGTAGTTCTGTTCAGTAACGTACGCATGGATCAGCAGAGCAATATTCTTCCGTAGAAATGTATTAGGCAGGAGGAGGCATTGTATTTGTGTTTCGTGTCATTTGCTTTCTCAATAACATTTGTGGATATTGGTTTGGGTTTGGTTTGGGTGGGCCAAGAAAATTGTTATTTTTCAGCATTCCTAAAACAAGCAGAAGAAGGAAAAAGAGTAAACCAAAAGGGAAATAAAAGGTATACAGAGAGAGAGACAGACATACATATATATCACAAGAAGGGAGCAAAGGACAAAGACTACTAGTGTAAAAGCAAATTCTCCAGCTAAGAAAAAGATTCGGAGTTCCCTGAAATCCAGCTGCAAAGATGAGCCAGTGTGGTAATAGAATAAGAAAAACGGAGAGCAGGAAGATGGTGAATGGCTAACCTCAGAACGACATCATAAAGCTCCCGATCACTGTAATAGTGCTTGAGAAGTGGCAATAAATCTAGTTGAACGACTTGCGCTTGACCCAACAGGCGACGAATTGAGTGGTTATCATCGTCCACTCTCGTATACAACACAGACTCCTTTACACACTCCGCAAATCTCAAACTAGCCAAACAAATGGGCGAATAAAATCTTATACTCACATAATATTGCCCTTTTATCATCCAATTTTCAATATTGTCTTATTGTAGAATTCTTACTAACCAAGATTATAACTTTATAATTCTATCAAAGTTTGATATGTTTATCAAAAATTAATAGTGGGGTCTCTCAGTTCCTCTATGTGGTCCCTAACGTACTTTTTTTGTGCTGTCCTATTACCCACTTTGAGTAAAGGTGTTGAGTTGAGATGGACGGAAATGACCTTAAAATGGCCTTTAAATGATTCTGGCAAGGCATTTAATCATTTCCCCCCGCTGGTTTTGCTTTTCCACACCCACTGTTTAGCAAGGCGGAAATGAGTTGCATATTTGTTTTGGTTTTCACCAAATGCTTCATGATTTCGGAAAATGGGAAAATGGGATTCCCATTTGCCAATATTAGAATTGAATGTAGATTAGAAAGCTTAGGCATTGCGAGTTCAAGAATAATATTGGAAGTGAATATCCCATGGTTCTAACTTTGCGTAAAATAAATAATGAATTCTCCTACTTGCAAATGAGAGACAATTCTAAGTGAAAGAATGCAATTTATAGTTGCATTCTTTCCTACATTACAAATTATTACCTACCTACCACAGTTTACATGCTGCAGGCTACTTACCTATCCATTACCTGTCCAGCCGATAGCTTCTAATTTCCCTAAAAATGTTAATTGCCACTAAACTTAACTGTAATATTCCCCATTCCCTCAACTTCTGGAGAAGAAAAGTCGATAACCTTTAGTCTCGCTCAACATAGTGTACTGGCCATATCTATTTAGTGTAGTTAAGCTAATTTACTTTTTCTCTGATTTATTATTACCTCACATTCAATTCTATTATTCAGTTAAAAATGTATTTCATTAATTAATTATTTACCTGTAGACCGATATGTATTATCGTTGAAATAAGTATTACATACAGTATTTATTGTTACATTTAAAATATTGTGTGGATTTGTGTGCTTTAATAACTAGTTTAGGTTAAGTGTATAATTTTCTAAAAGTGTAATAGCTAAAGGAATTCTACTCTAAAGGAATACTCTAATTCTATTCTATTTTATATACCCGTGATAAGAAAAGCCAGCACCTCACAACTAACTTTTATAGAAGTCAGATAGAGTAAGATAAACCACCCGATCGAAAAGGCAGAACAAACAAATAGTAGGTAGGTACTGTAAAAAGTGGTCCATTTATTACTCTAGTGGAGCTCCAGTCAGCCTGACAAATATCTCAGATGGTAGCAATAGAAGAAAAGGAAATTGTAACTGACCAAGGCAGTTTGAGTTCTTGAAGGAGATCTACTTTTCTCTTCCGAGTACCCAATGGAACTGCAAGTCTCTAATATTTCAGATGTCAAGCTTCTATCCATCTTTCTTCGACTCAAATACGTAGAATGTAGCTGTGCCAGCGTAAGATCAGTTTACTTTCTCTTCCTGGAAATAAAAAAGAAAAGATAAAAGAATTAGTTGTAGAACATCGTAGATGTCGAGAAATCAGCCCAAATGCCAAATCTAACGTATTTAGTACGAGTATCAATAAATACTTATGTAAGGAAATCTTCTTCTAAACTGTAGTGTCGAAATAAATTTAGAATTACCATTAACAGTGTAAGTTAAACAAGATAAACTACCATAAAGTTACTTTCCCTTTGCCAGGAACTTACTTAATACATGTGGTAGGTACAAATATATAATAATATATAAGTACCTATTATTCATTGGCAACTTATCAAAAACAATTTCACTTAAGAAGTGTTTTATAAGTTAGTCATTTTACCTGCAAAATGTTTGCTCTTTATTTATAGGAACGGAATTTTCCATTTTATTTGAATTATAACTTGGAGTTACATCACAGCTTACAAAGTATCTTTAGAAAAGTACGTACGTAATTATTCTTACTGCTGAAACACAGAGTTACTCGTACTTATTCATTAGTTTAATTTTCCCTTTGGGTAAGCAATGAAGTAATTAACTTGTAAGACCAGTTTTATAATTGGCCTGGAAAAGGGAACACCTTTCTTCTTAATATATAATAACAAAGCTTAGGTAAAACGTAAAGCTATTTAACTCAATCTAGTTTCATGGATACACTGCGTACCAAAACTAAGGCAGACTTCTCCCAACCATGTAGGTGTGCCTTTTTCAAGAACATTTTATGAACTTGTACTTTATACGCAGGGAAAGTTGGAGAAAGTTTAAAAGTTTGAATTACTGATTATATCAAGACTTTTGGCTTGCATGTAGTCTAATTTTTTGCATGGGACAAACGAAAGCTTATGCTTCTAGGATGCTGCCCTAATTTCGAGACATGATGTATAAATATTTCAGAGAAGTTTCATAGAGTCAGAATTCAGCATCAGGGGCAAGAGGAAAAGACCCTGGCAATTAGTAGTCTGAGGATATCCACATTGCTTGTATGTATAAAATTTTGTTGTGGTTCCCCCACTCTACTCGCATCCCATCAGACGTACGTCTGTCTGTCTGTCGTATCCTGTCCTAAACGAGAAACAAACTCCGACTTTCCTCCTGCATTAGAATGTAAATCAAAATTAACTATTAAATCTCGCCTGAAGGTATTACTTTTCACGGAGCGCTGATTCCAGTTCTGATTCCTAGGATAGGACAGGTATGGTGTGGTGTACTATACATGTACACCGTAGATCGAATCTCAAATTTGATCCCCTTTCTTAATTAAGTAGCTTTTTGGAAGCAAATTGGATGAGGGTTGTTGTCAATATACTACAAGCTTCTACTACTAACTAAACACTATAAACCTCTTTTTGCAATCAACAGTGTGCACATGTATTCCACAGCCACAGTAGCAAAGCAATTGCAATGCACAACCAAGTCAAACCCATTTATTTAGATCTGCCTACGGCTACAGAATTAAACTAGAAGGCTAGTCGAGTCAAACGAAAGGGAAAGTGGTTAGCACTTTCTCCTCGTCAGGAAGGATTTTCTAAAAACTGTCGACAGTCTGAATTATACGATTTCAGGTCCCTCCCACTCCAGGAGCATACGAAAATATCTTACCTAGATATACAAACATAGCCGAATACGCTATAATATGTCATAGGCACACAGCACGCAGTATGCTGCAGTACCACCAGAAATTTTAAGGTAAATAGGTATGTAAGAAATTGAGTCACCACATTTATACTGTGGTTTCAAGAAGTTAGCGAATGTCCGTAATTGTGGACGTGGACAATGAATTTTAGCCAAATTTTAATGATTGTAGTATTTGCAATATATTTCTATAGCACTATATTTCTAACTTTTGAACGCATCAAGTTTTTTCAATTCTGTTTTCAGATTTTGAAAGAGGAGGTAAAAAGTAACATCGTCAGTGTTTTTGAGCCAAATCGGCCACACCCCCATGGAGTTCTGGCCACGCCCACTTATTTTTTAAATATAAACATATGGCAAGTGGGGTATCGTTTTACAGGTGTTGATGTAAGGAATCTAAATATGAATCTCAACTTACCCCAATCTTGGGGCAATGTGAGATTTAGCGGGAATTTAGTACTAAATGTCTTTAATATGTCATCAAAACTATTGTCATCAACAAAGCCAGCACCCCCACCCCCGATTTAATAATTTGGTGATTACGACGATACAGGAGGACATCCGTTTGCACCGGTTTATTTTACATTCAACCATGAACTAATTCTTCAACATCTAGTGTGTGTAGTACACTACACTGATTAGCTTTCCTATTGAAACAAAGAGATCCAAAATATTATTATGGCACTAATTCCTATAGATGCTGAAAATCTTGAGCCTTTTGCCACTTTGTGCCTATAATATATGTCTGTATGTAATACTGAGTGCCATAATTTGAATAGTACACCATACTTACAAAGTATAGCGGGGAGCTGATACTACAAGGGAGGAAGGAAATCATAAAAGGATAACAAATAGTATCACATCCCAATGCAACTGCATATAAAATATCCCACACAATAGAACATGACAGAATACAATACCAAAGCAAACTCTACTCGTCGTTAAGCAAGCCATTTAGTTCTGCGAACTATAATATTGTGGTGTTCAACAATAGCCCGGACCAACGAGGCAGGGAAAGCAGGAGCATAGCAAGACATACGTTTACTTTACGGTATATTGCTGCATGTTATGTTTGATCTGAATTCATATTTACAGTACACATAAAAGGGTGCACTCAATAAATAGGGAAATCATAAATGTTTATTCGTAAGATAGCTTAGAGTAAGTAGGTACACTCTATTCTGTGTAGTGTACTTACTTTCTCCTAATCTAATACATAAGAGTATTATTTAATCATAATAATATTCCATGAGGATTCATGTTCATCTCCCCCTTTCTTATCCACTTCGTGTTGATGTCAATATTATCATTTCCATTTTCATGCCTGTGCCGTTCATCTTCCCTTTGTGCTAAACTAAGTTTTTTAAGCTAAGCGAAAGCAAGGTTTAAATCTATGCAGTGAAAGTATGCACACATCTTCATGTAGTGTACTGTCTATTAATAGTATAGGCACTGCATTTAGTGCACAGGGTATATTGTAATTTTTTTTCACTCTGGTACAATCTAGAAGAACCAATTTGTAGAAAACCTTAAGGGATATTTGGAAAAGTGAAGAATGTGACAGACAACTTATTAAGGTTTTGTAAAATAATTTTTCATGAAATAAAAGTTGATAAAGCGGGCAATTTTATGACTATCTACCGGGCACCTGTCTTTAGACCTCTTTAAAACTTAGCATTTACGATTTATTTATATTTTGATGAAGTTCGTTGATTTTATTTGACCCACCCTGTATAAGTAGTCTGAGTCTGACAAGTCGCATGGAAAAGGGGAAAAGAAAAGGAAGTGCGAAGAGAGATGCCAGTTTCCTTTAGCCATTCTAGCGTCTCTGCCACATCCTTCAACTGCGATTACTTTTCTTTCGGAGCTGCTCTTCCGGATTAGTTTGTAATCTCCCATCATCATCATCATTCCCCTTCTACTTTTACTTTCATCTAGTGTAAGTCTAAGTTTGAGGACCAAACCAGAGTTAGTAGCAATCCGATCGATTCCGTTAGAATGGTCGAATCTAATGAAACTATACGCAAAGTAGCAACTCTCAGCTACATAAAAACTTTAGAGAAACCTCCTAATTTGTTTACTTTACACACGACGACTACACTCTGAGCGTGATTTGTCAGTCATGCCATGCAACTTTGACTACGTACGATACCTAAATACATAAAATTGACAGCAATTCCAATGAAATCGGTTTATAACTACAATCTTATAAGATTACGCCTAATATCACCCATACTATGTACTATGTTAAAAAACTGTAGTACTATCTGTATGTACAGTATGTTATAAATAAATTTCTGTCTTATATACTTGCATGTATCCTACACTGCACAGTATACAATACTTAGCAAGAAAGTTGAGCTCGAACTTTAATTTTGTATCGCTTCCGAGTGTCTTATCTGCATTTTATACATAAGGAATTAGTTCTATTGAGTTCCCATAACTTATAAAGTTGGTACTATATGAAAGTGTAGTAAAAATACAAGAAAACCCCTGTTTTCTCATGTAGCCATTAAAAACTTTGAAATTTTTCCCCTCCTCGTCCCGATCCAGCTTGTGTCCTTAATTCTTACTTCTTACCCCAATCATTACATTGTAACTTCAACTTTTTAATTTCCATCGCTTTATCTAAAAAGGCTAGTAGAAATCAAAGCGTCTTCCATAATCGTAGTGTATTACAGTGAAAGTGAAGAGCAGGATGTCTACACCAAGACCAAGCAAACCAGAATAACGAAACAGAACAGGATATTCTTATGTTTAGTTACCCTCTACATATTACTCCAGTTTCTGTTCTGGCACAGGCACAACCTCAATGCAATGTCCCTTTTTAGTTTAGCTTGACTTTGGCTGCTAAGAAAAACGGTCTTGCCATAACGCTATACAACTTCAAACTTCCACCAGGAAATTTATGAGGGGAATAAAAGGAGCTAAATGAAACCGGCTAGGAAATTAATTTCAGATTCTTCAAGCCATCTTCCGAGAAGCGATTTCCATTCTCCTCTTTATCTGCTCCAGAATTCGGCCTTCTGGTTTTGTCTGCTACCTACTATATATTTACTACAATAGCCTAGCCAAGCCACATACATATATACAGAAGAGCCTTGGCTTCTGGCCTGGCTTCCCTTCCCTTATGGCGTGGCTTGGCTTGGCCTTCACTGTACATTGTAATATAATGCAGAACTCATAAATTATTGGAAATGAGGCAGAAAAACTATGGCCACTCTCTCATCTAATTAATTCTAATAAATCCTATTTAATTTGCTAAATTAGTGTAATTCATTACCTTTTCTGAATTACTTGCCCCTCTTATGTAGTCTCTTCTTCTTCTGTAATGTAAGCGTTCTCCTGTCCTGTTTCTATTCTTCCTCTACTTCTCAAGTCTTACACTTACCCTTTACTATTTATAGTATATCTATAGTTGCAGTATGATTCTTTGTATCCGTAGTGTGTAGTAATTAGATTTTCCATACGTGGGTGTATTTAATTTGTTATATTGAAATAACAAATGCGAAAGATGTATGTATATAAAATTATTTCCACTTTTTACTCTTGTGTAGATGAATGAATACAGAATGCCTATCCATAAATATACCGCTCTCAAAATTGTATGAAACAACTGTTAAGATATAAACTATATTCGAGCAAGCCTTTGTAAGGCATCAGAATTCAATTTGCAAATTATTTTCTCATTAAAAGGAGACCATAAATAATTTTTAGTTCCATGAAAATTGTTTTACTACCTCGTAGGTATGTATTTCTGCGCTTCATGGTAAGGGTTCTGCTCCACACATGTATGGAAAACATAAAGCGGAATTTTTCGTTTAGCATAACTTTGTAGCCCATCTCATACCATAATCTGCTACTGATTCATTGCGAAGATAAAACTCGAGATTTTACATAAACCATTTACAAGCTAGATGCATGGCATGTTTAATTAGTTAGCTCAGCTCAAAATTCATTACATAGACTCTTGATCTATACATAATAATAAATGAAAGTTAGTCAAAATATTTTTGGATAATAGTATTTGGTTACTGTAAAATATGAAGGAGACACAGACAGTAGTTCTATAGACGCCACTCAAGCCACTGCGCATTTGATTTTACTAAGATACACGTAAAGATGATTACTTAGGCTTCATGGATTTTTTACAAATATATGTTATATTATAATATCTAGCATTTATTTCTTCAATGTAACTGTTGTACCGACAGTAGTAAGTACCTTCTACCTAGGTAAAATATAACCTCTTTTAAAACGGAAATGTCTATAACTACTAGTAATTATTTAGTACATATCAGTAGTCAGAATATTTCTTAACTTAAATATATCGAATCAACATCATGCAATGAGTAAATGAGTATACTTCGGTTAAAAGCTTTCTGGATTGGCAAATATGTTTGCTTGCTCCAAATGTGTCATCTATTATGTATGCTACCTCAAGGAAAAGAAAGTAAATATAGTTTAGGTAGGTGAGTACTTTATAATTACAATTCGTTGATGGAAGTTGGAAAGAATGGGAGAAATCCCTATAGTGTTCACCAGAGCAAAGTATAACAGTGTTAAGTCCTATATAATATTAGTTCCAACGATATGATAGAACAAACTCTGCAATTTTAATGATTTCTGTATTCAAACTTGGAAGACAAGACAACAGTTGCTCTCCGAACTGCAAACACTTAACCGTAGTACTATATTTGGATAACCCTATCATGCAATGTAGTAATGGCGAAATAGAATTGTGAGCGATATAAAGACAAAATGCCTACAGATATATGACGTGATACGTAATGCTTTCATGTTACAGTAAATGTAAATAGTTCAAAATTATTACAGGTACACTCTTTATGGAGAAAGGTATATCGGTAGCCACAGAAATTAACAATGACGTATTTCATGATTGTAAAACTTCAATTCGCATTTTAGTTAAAGTAAATTCGCGAAATCTTTCTCATTCAGGTGAGACAGAATAAAGTTACTGGTTACTAGTCAAGCTGAGAATCTATACAAATTGCATAAGAACGGTAACAGATATTTTGTATGTTTAGTATATCGTCTGATATCATTTTGGCACTAAGCTGGCTAGTGCTATATGATCATTAAGGGTCATAATGTCTTTAGACTACTATTAGTGTAACATCATTAGCCTTTAGCTGCTTTAAATTGTGGTCATAGGCAGGCAACCTGCCAACAGATTACTGACACAGTTGTTTCACAATCTCAGCTGGAAATCAGGAATGAAGATCAACGTGTCACCAACACCATCTCCTCAAGCGGACCGAATTTTGTCGATACCATCCAAGAAGAGTGAGAATGAGGACACCTTGGTGGATTACAATATTTACAACCGGCAGACTTACATCTGTCCACATTATTTCCAAGTTTATTTCAATGTGACGTTCTTTCTCCTTCTAACTCCTTTCCGCGTAGTTTTAGATGGAACGACATACAAACTTCAGATGTTTCTTCCCCAAAAGGTATGAATAATGCATTTCTTTAGCTTTGACATGTCCAAATCGCCGCCAAGTACTTAGTACTTATTCAAAATTTGCATAATGATTACTAAAGTATTAATTTTAAGACAAGAGAGGACCAATTATAATACCTATTTACATCAGTAATTCCATACTTGGATTGTACTTGACTTATAGATTCTCTGCGCGATTCTGCATCCCCTAATATGTATAATGGCTATTTTGGGAGTCCGGAGAGATTTCAACTCAAGAATTAGCAACAAACCTGAACTACTTTTTTCCCTGGCAAACAATTTTTGCTGGGGCATGTATGCTTTCACGTTTTTGTATACTTTCTGGACGAAAAATGTTTTGCATATTTTCAATGTGCCCTTCAACCCCACAGAGAGATTATCGGTGAAATATAATTTGCTCCCAATCTTAATATAATATAAAAGATTCTTTGTTCACCATAAGTAGCTGAACCTTTTCTTCTTTATTAGGTAAAATGGAAAAGTGTTGCTGTGTGTGTCTTAGGACTCTTTTTAGTTTGGGTCAACCAAATTGGATTACACGTTTTTGGTCCTAATTTTTCAGAAAAGCCGAATTTTATGAATATGTATGCAGGAGAAGGTAAGTATGAAATGCTTTTTCTTATAAACTTTATTTTAGGTAAGTTTTGTCAGCTAAATATTAATTTTAATGTGATACCAATATTGATAATGCAGCTATGTTCATGCTGTTTCAAAGAAGCAACAATACCGAAATGAACAGTACAGAGCTGACATCGGCAACTCAAGCATATTCGATGGTAACTTGGTTCTTGGATATGTATCTCTCTACCGTAATTGCCATGGTGGAGAGTTTTGCAATGCTCTCATCAATGGCTGTATTCGATGCCTGTGGAAATCTCATACCTTTATTTCTGAAAAGAAAATGCAGAGATTATAAGGTAGGCATGTGCCCGTGTTATAGAAAAGAATTTCAAATGGATTACATGATTTGTAAACATTTTTCTTTATGGTCCTTTTTTAAAGCATTCATTTGGTATTGCTTAATGTAATACATTTTTAGGTTCTTCTGCAGCATTATTGTGATATCAAAGCTTTTATAGGTAAAACTTACATTTTTTAACATTGAACCGTGCAACTCTGTACAATGTAATTAATGTGTAATTAATGTGTCACTGTTACACAGTAAGCATCAACGGAGTCAACGGTGACTTACTGTTTTGGATTTTTGTTCAAATAATTCCGTGGATCTCTGGGAGCTTAGTAGACGTTTTTGACAACGAAGATTGGGTTCATCGATTGTACATGTGGACCTATTACATCTTCTACATAATTCTACTTGGAATGGCTGCCGAAAGCCATACTAAGGTACATTATACGAAATTACATGTTCACTAATGCGTACAAGCATAATTTTATCTTAATCCGCACATAAACTAGCTGAACAACATAGCTTATACAAACGCAACGCTTTAAACGCAAATTTTCCAAAATTTATAGCCAAATCCATAACTGTCATGGGAAATTACCGAATAGTTTTCCCTTTGAGGTTGAGGAATGTAGTGTAATTATTAGCCTAATTACTACCGAAGTAACCTAACCAAAATGTAAGATGTAATCTTACTTTACAATTTACTCAACTTTTGACAATGTAATGCTAAAATGACTAATATAGGAATTCAGTTCTATAAGTAAGTATCGAAGCAGCCTAAGACAGACTACGATTATTTTGTAGTAGAAATGAAAGAAAGCGAATACGAGTAAACAGTTCTGCATTTAATGTACATACTACCATAATAGTAAGAATAAGAATTGAAATAGTAAGACAATCTTAAATGCATACCTCTCCATAGATTTTATTGATTTATTGAAATAATTTTTCATGTGCTCACATATTTACGTAAAGTATCTATCTACGTATTGCCCAATTTATGAGATTTTTTTTCAATTATACTAATTTAATTAATCAATTAGCATTAAACGGATTGATGTTTACATACCCTCAATACTAACCTCCTCGTTATAGTTATAGGATTTAAACTAGTTTAATAAATTGGATCGCGGCACACGAGAAAGCGTTAAATAATGATAAATTGGCAATACGAGCACAATTGTGTAGGCATAATATCCGTTTAATGGCCAAGGTGGAAATGAATGTCATATACAGGTAGATCAATTCTTAGGTCCAGCTTTTTTCTTGACAGACATGTTTTGAACAATTATAGCACAATACTCTGGATCTGTAAGTGTTAATATATTCAATGAACAATTTTCCATAGGCAATCACACAGTAATTATAAATGAAAGCTTAGGAATACCAGTTTTTGCCATGACTTCCACTTTTTGCGTCCCGATTCGTATATACTCCAGCTCATTCGAAGGATCAACATCTCTCACCATAGAATTGGCAATCCCAGTCAAAGTACGAACCATTTCCGCATACATAACAGTTTGAGTATTATCCATTGTGGTATTTATGGGAGTACCTGTGTTAGATATTTTTGTCAGATTCCAAAAACTTTATTGTTAAATAATTATACGTTATTCGTTATGTGATTTACAATTATAAACAAGAATTAGAATAGCTTACCATCCTTTTCAGTAACAATGACTCCTTCCACACCTGGATGGGTGTTGATACGCTCAATTACTTTTTCTGTCTTTTCGACTTGCTAAAAATTCATATAAGGAAATCAATCTTAAGTTACTTACTGCAAACTTATAAATATCTACCTGGAATTTATACATTGTTAGAATTAGTTATTCATACCAAAATAAAGTAATACTTAGGATTTAGGATTCAACAAATATTACCATTCTGACAAGCTCTTCGAGGGACGATTTTCGTTTTGTACTAGAACGATTGTCTTCAATGGGACAGTCTTTTATTGGCAGGTGGACAATTGCAAACGAGACATAAATTAAGTTTTACAGAATGCCACAAACAAATTGCCTAAATAAATACCTAACCTTTATAATTGTACGCAGGTAAATATGTTAGAAAGGGTACTATGAAAACTCTATGGTAACATTTTTACTATCTGTAAAATGTGTGGACGGGACCGCATTGGAATTCAAATAATTATACCGTTTTAAGGAATATTACTCTACTTATACGTATTTTTCTTGATATGTATCATATTAGATGAAGTTGTTCAAGAAACGAATAATCGAACTACAACTTGAAACAACGGACAATCTTGATGAAATTCATTTTGTCTCAATGTACCTCAAAGGAACTGAAAGTCAAACAGGACTAACAGGAGGAAAATTTTTCATGATTAGCTACGGATTCCTGGGAGCTGTAAGTGAAACCCTACTATAAATTACTTGTCATTTAGTATGTGTGTTAAACATTAGGTAAACACAGTAAATAGGTACATTTGCTTACGTAATGTATAAGTATCTAATTTGGTGCGAACTCCACATCTTCAATAATTTTGTTGCATATTTTTATTTGCAGCTACCTATCTATCATCACTCTCAAAAGACAAATCTTATAGCACTTACTAGTAGTACAAAATGCAATTCTTTGCACGATTCATTTCCATAATCACATACTTACTACACATATTTATGTACATACATGCAATTATGTGATGAATTCATCGGAGGAAATAGCTAAACTAATATTTATTACATTGCAGACAATAAGTGTCATCATCACCTATTCTATCATAATGATTCAATTCCAAGCTGAAACAGGGAAAGGAAGTGCCATAGTCCTGCCACCTGCGCTTTGAGATACAACCTAGTAAACATCCGTACCCACATTACCTAAATATATATTAAATACACACTTAGCACTTAAAGAATAAACCGAATATAAATAATTAAATTATTACACTGTGCATTGCTAATAAAGTTGATAACTATGCAGATCGTAATAGGGTTTTCATTCAGATTTATTATTAATAAGATTATCTTAATGAAAATTACTTCATGCATTCTAACATAATTCATACAGATATTACGGGGAAAGCATTTAAATGTTTGTATTTATTAGCAGAGCATTATATTTTAAGACCTCACTTGCGCAGGCACATTTTAACCGTGTTTTACAAAACTACACATTCTTTCAAAGTCACTAAACGTATATGGTATTAAGTGATATGCTTTATCGTACTTTCCCTATATGCAAAATTGTGAAGTATCCGATATTGCATAATTGCATCTTTTTGCAGGGATTAAATGGGAATTTCATACCATTTAACTTGTACTTGTAAATTAATTCGTGTGCACAATTAATAGCACACGCTATTTAGTATTCAGATATAGAAGTTTTTATTAGTACAATTATTGTTTATTAGCTTATTATTCACGTATGGAATGGATTTGACAGAAGCTAGAGGCCCACTTGTCTTGCCGAGATACTTAATCAAAACAGTAAAAGTAATAAAGTAAAACCTATTGGGAATCTTTATTGGAATAATTTTGGTCATTCAAGCACCTTGCATAGATACCGAATAAAAAATATTAAGAATTGAGTGCACATGCATAAACTCCATTAAGTAATGTAAATATCCTTCCATCTTGGCTTTAACTTACCTCCAATTACTATGAACTCTTTTAGTGTGACATAGACGTGAAGGCAATCATAATCATTATATTTACGAATGCACTTCACATAGGTAATAGTGCATTAAAAGGTATTCTATCTGCAGTTTCTACGTAGGTTTATGAATTAAATGTGTGGTTGGTAAAACAAGCTTCCTGGAACGGTCACATGAAGTGTTTTTTATCCTTTGTACACACAAAGAGAGAGACAGAAACAGTTGTCAGAAATGACAAAACTGTCTTTCATTCAATTACCTTTCTGGGGGAACTATTATCTAAGTAAACACACGTAAAATACCTTAAATTTGTTTCAGACGCCTTACAGTACTAATACCCGCCTTGGAACCTATCAGATAGCATTACATATTAAGCTCATAAAATGATTTCAATCATCATTTGCTATCTTCTTTCCCCAAAACTCACATTACATTCAAGGTGAACCTGTTGTGGTACGCAATAAATACGCAAATTCTATTCTCCAGTTATCCATAATATGTACTTAACAGCACCACAAAGTAAAAGCTACTGTGATATATTGCGTATTCACATGAAAATGATCTATCCAGAAGACGACTTTTCTCAAAACTCCGCCGGGAAATCTTTTATCGAAATTAGAGTCGTCGGCGTCTCTGAAATAATGGATAATAAAGGAAAAGAAGGAAAGCAACGATTTCTTCCGTCTTATTACTATAAATTATTCATTAACACATTTTATTTTCTACTTTTGCTGCCATATCGAGTAGTTTTCCGAGAAAACGTCTATCAAATTTCTTCTAACCGTTTGCACACTGTAAGTTACTTTAAATTGCATATTATTCCACCTCATTTTGGCTTACAAACAATTGCCTACTTCCCCATTCTTTAGTTGGACGTAAATTCTATGCTATTCAAATGCAAAGGTAAAAATATCAAGAATAATCCTCAGCTTTTTTAACTAAAATGGGTTTATTTTATATTATGTATTCATTTACCTTCATGTTTCATTTTCAAAGCTATATCAGTAATATTCTGCCAGACGGTTGTCCGTGGTTTAAGCGCTCCTACAGCCCAATTCAACTGTAACAAATTAGTAGGTTGATAGATTGATATAAACATATTCTGCTATCATTAAATAATAATAGGTTATTGAGTAATTGAAGTGTTCCTCACTTGTTTGGCCATATCGAACTTTTATCAATTTACTTATAACTTAGTTTTGTGTAAATTATAAAAGTAGGTGAAAATTTTAACTGCTTTCACTACTTTCACTTTGCACGGATATATTTATTTTAGCTGTAATGTTATCTTTTACACACTTGAGCTATTTTTACTTGACTAGTAGACTAGTGATACGAAGAAAGAACAATGTGAAAGCTTGTATTAAAATGACTGTAAAATGTGTGTAGTGAAAGTTAGAATAATCGAAGAAACGTTTTCTGCTTCGTGCATTAGTTGCAGTATGCATACATTGTAGGAAGGTATGTATACAGGCGAGAAATAAGCTTAATGCAGAAGTAGATACAATTACAACAATTAGGAGTCGAAACAAATATACAGATAGAAAAATATGTTCATTAACTTATTGGGATTTTCTCCGTGCAAAGGATCCATCAAATATTATCTTGGAAACAGATTTACTTTACGAGAAGAAAAGGAATCATTATCATTAGTACCTTGAACCTTGCAATGTTAGTATTGGAAACTTCAGGTATTTACGAATAACCAGAAACTCTATAGGACATGAGTAAATAGGTTTAGAAGATAAGATCTTAATAATTATGAAATTATGAGCAATTGTGTTTATCGTTGACTTGCATGACTCTCTTAAGCAAACAATGGTATCCGCTACACCTTCGTCCTTTCATACGATTTTTCCCACGCTCATCATTTTTGTGATATGTTACAAGGGAGTGTGGATACTTCTTTCCATTGCAAGTGCTATCCTGGCTGCACTAAGCATTCGGGAGAAATTCGTTAAAAAAATAGTGGATGATCCGTCTTTATTTTTTACTATTGCGAACCAATTCATTTGGATGATCTACTCCGTCATATTCCCAATCGCTATGTGGAGGAAAGCACCGGCAATTCTGGAAATTCTTAATGATGAGTCTCAGCCAGTTCTTCCGCATCATAATAGAGTACATTTCTATATATAATGTTGTCTAGTAAATACTTATGAATAAATATTACACAGAAAGACATTAAGTAGGTCAGAGGTTACGTCACTTTTACATTTAACTTTAATTAGATACCCTGGAAAGTATTTATACTATGCTTCACAGCCATTTGCCAAGGACTAGCATATGAATTGTTGTTTACACTTCAAATTACCAACGAAAACTTTTTAAAATCTTATTCTGGAGATGTGATGCACATGTACTTCTTACGAGAAAATAGAACAGCACTTACAGACAGCGAATTAACTGGATCCATAAGAGCTGTAATTTACACTACGATATTCATTGAAGCATACAAAGAGTTGCAAAACAGTATTATGGAACTTCTTCCGTTCATTTCTGCTTTAATGCTGTATGAAATGTGTGGGGATTGCTACACTCCACTATTTTCCAATTCCCGTGAAGAATCACACAAGTATAATAAGGTAAGGTAACCCACTAGAAAATTAATTTATTTCTCGTTTCGTGATTTCATAGCGGCACAGCTCATGTAATTAAAGAGTAATATCCTGGCATACCATGCCATGGCATGGCCAACCAGAACAGAATAGTAGCATATAGTAGTATTTGTCTACAAAATATAACTTTATTTTGCACAGGTTCTGCTAAATCAATTTTTGGGCCTGCGAGGATTCCTATGGAAAGTTAATTATGTCATCAATGATATTTTCTTTTGGGTATTCGTGCAAATTGTTTCGTGGATATCAGGAAGCATAGTTGATGTGCTGGATGTCGATGAATGGTATGGAAGAACATTCATGTGGTGCTACTACATTTACTACACTGCTATGTTGAAATTCGCTGCAGAAATCCATTACAAGGTGTGTTACCGTGAAATTGAGTTGTGCTCACGTTGAATGCATCATTAAAAGTATTCTGGTTCTCACAATGGCTGCGATTTTGGAAATGTAATCTGCTATAGACTGCTATTTATAATTTCCCCGTATTTATTACGCAAGCTTCACCTAGTACATAAATCTAAAGTACAATATAAGCGATCAAAACAAATAAACGAAACGAGCAGGAATTTATTTTGGTTTTCAAAGTATTGGATTGGATAGAGAAATCGTGATTATTTATAAATGTTGTTATTGTGACTTACGTTCAATAATTAGAAACTAGTCTATATATGTATACAATTTTCTTTTTCATTTCCTATGTATGAAATTATGTCTGTCAAATAGTTAATTTACCCATTACTGCAACAAAAGCTACACAATTTTCATTACAGTAGAAAATACCAGTTCCCAAGAGGTTATGTAAATAATAGGAAATCGATTTAAGGTATAGGTAGGTAATCTATTTCAAACTTTTGATTTGTGCAACATAATTAGGTCAGCAAGTTCAAAACTGTTTTACTGCACGAGCAATACAAATTGGAGCGTTTGGATCCAGCCAGTCTGATTCAGCTAGAACAATGTATCGAGTCAACTGAAAAACATATGGGACTGAACGGGGGAAAGTTCTTTACTGTTACATACGGCTTCCTTGGCTCAGTAAGACCAATCCATATAATTTATGATATATTCTATGATAGTTCTACATAGGTAGGTTTTAGTTTAACTATTTAAGGAATTTTTTAATTTTAACTTTGTTTGCAGGCTTTCAGTTTGATAATTACGTATGCTATTATTATGATCCAATTTAAGACAGCTTATAAAGCCACAGACTAACATATCTCCAGTACATATACGCACGTTTATGTATGATACTCTTAAAGTCTACCCACATACCGACATACCTATCATCTCAACTAAACGTAGTATTCATAAATAATAAATAGTACGAATAACTGACTGAATAACTCGGCTTTTGTAAAGAACATTAGTAAAGATTAAACAAAGATTACAGAACACTGACATAAACAAACATTTAATCAATAATTATACTTCATAAGAACATTGTAATTTTTTCCTCGACATACAGCCAATATCGAACATAGTATAATAGTAAATTATTACAAGGCTAGGGCTAGACCATTTTAGAATCATTTTGTCCCACATATATGAAACTAGTAGGTACCGCTATAAAGGTAGCAGTAAAATACAGAAATGTTTTAACGAGAAGAGGAGGACGAAGAGCGTTCATAGCGGCGTCTTCTTGGGGGTGGGGGTGAACGACGAGGTCTTGGAGGTGGAGATCGGCGTCTGTTGTATGGAGATCGTCCACGCGGACCAGGAGACCAGCCTAAAGATATGCAATATTGCGTTACAATTGGCGATTGCTTGATTTACTGAGTACAGATATTATCATTTAAGCATATTAGCACAACTGACCTCTTCGACGACGCATTTGCACTGGAGGCGAACGACGTATCACCTGAGGGCGTGGTCTAATGTTCAGTACGGGGGCAGCAGTAATTTCCTGTTTAAATAATAAATAAATAATAAATACAGTATTCAATAGATAAGTACTCTCTTTTTTTCTCTTCAGTTTTTCATTCTAATCTAGTCTTCACAGAATTGCAAACGTAGACACCCAGAAAATAAGTGCGTGAATATCATACAAGTCAATATCCTATAATAAATAAAATTCTACAGAACGGCAAATCGCCATTTCTTTTATAGGACAAGTATATTATTACGTATATTGACATACCTGCCCATCAATTTGTCCCCCATCCATATGCTTCATAGCTGTTTCAGCCTCATCAGGATTGGAAAATTCTACATATGCGAAGCCACGGCCTATGTTTGGATGATACCGGTCGTTTCCAAAATCAACCATCTTAAAACAAAAGCAAAACGCATCTAATAAATTAGTTTCTCACATTATGCAATTAATGATTATTATCCATTGTACATTGTTGTACCTTAATAGTCCCGAAACTAGAAAATATTTCATTGAGATGATCTTTTGTCACATTTCGCGTTAAGCGTCCAACATGGATTTTAACTGGTCTTGGAGTGGGACTTCGTTCTCTTTTTACTGGAGGACCTACAATTAAATCATGTAATGTATAGGGAATTGGAAAAATTTGAAGCCATGCAAAGGACTGTTACACGTTACATCTTGCGCAACAGCGTAACACAATCGATAAAAATAAATAAGTTAAATCCGGTTTTCGGAAGCATTTACTTTCTTTTTCTTTTTGTATACCTCTGTCCTTTCTCGGAGACCGAGATCGAGACCTGCCTCTAGGAGATCGGGAACGATCTCTATCTGCCTTAGATCTGGATGGTAGAGGAGACCTTGACCGTCCCCTTCTTGGAGACTTCGATCTGGCCTTCGGAGGCGGGCTACGAGCACGCCGCTCAGGTGCTGGTGCAGGCTTTGGGGAACTAATAAGCATATCAATGATAAACAATTAGTATTATCAATATTGTCTTCATCCTTCCTATTTATTATATTTTAACTTTTATGTAATTTACGTTCCCAAAAAAACTAATGCTCATTTAACGCCAAGCGTGAAACTTTTGTTTTTCTTGCCCCTGCATACGTTTATCATCCTAATTTACATAAGTTGTATGTTTATATCATAGAAATAAATCAAACCAGCACTTGGACTTATACCTATTATGTATTTATCTAAGGAAGGAATTTTAAGAATTGATTACCGTGAGCCAGCTTTTGCCTTTGGGCTAACTTTTGGTTTTTCTGAAGGCTTACTATCCCTTTCCCTTCCCCTTCTGGGCTGGGGAGTTGCAGAGGATGAGGACGATGATGAAGATGAGCTAGAAGAGCCGGAAGATGACGAGCCAGATGAAGATGAACTCGAAGATGAGCTTGTAGATGATGAACTGGATGAACTAGAAGATCGCCTCTTTCTATCTTCACTTTTATTTGGCCGAGCCCTTAAAATAGAGTATATTACAAGATTAGTAATTTATATAATGATTCTCATCAAATAATTTACCAAAACAACAAATAGTTAAATGTGCACTCGCAGTTCCCAACTTTTAAGCCTTAAGTTGTTAAAGTTGTAATTGTTATTTCAACTAAGCCATGACTTATGTTTGTCAATTTTGACTTATTTTTGCATTGGTCAATCAGAATGTATTAGTTTCCCTGCAGAAATAATAATTGGAACTGATTTTTTGGCTATGGACAACGAATATACTGAGACGTGAGATCTATTCAAATGGCGATAACAGTACAAGCTCCTTCAGTTATTTTAAATATTCCTTTAGACAAGTGGTCGGTCCGTATCCGTAGTACACAAGAGTATTATCTACATTCCTTTACGATTGAGTAGAGCACATCATATTATTAACGTCGGAAATGCCATCAGCAAAAAATTCATGCGAATGATCCCACATCTGTTTAATCCAAATCCAAAAATAACACTTTTTTCTGAAAAATAATCCGTGCTTCAACTGCTTGATTCCAGTGCCAATCAAGAAGTTATAAGCCAAATTTTGGCCGGCAACAAATGGCCACTAGGCTTGTCGACTCGACTCTACTGTAATCTTTTCAATATTCGAAGAATTCATGATACAGTGAATTGTATAACACAACCACTAATAATTGTGAGTGAATTGGGTTATTGGGCTGTCGATTTTTGACTAAAGCCCTGGTTGACATTTTGCAATCAATAGACAGCTGATTTGGCAGTCATGCCGCCATCATAAACTATTAACTGTAAAATTTCAACTATCCTTGAGAAACCATTTGCAATTAAAAAATATTCAGTACAGCATGTCATAATGTAGTGTGCTATAAAAGTAGACATAAAATACTAATTATTACTCCGTGCTGAGCGGCAATGCATCTGTATTTTGTTTGGAGTAGGCTAAAGTCAATTTATGATTTTTAAATCCGATATCCAACAACACAAAATATAACGAAAATTGACAAAAAGAGTACTAGAATTTCTTGCCTTGTTAGCATATGTACACTTACATTTTTGCAGATTCTGTTGTCGAACTATGTCTCGGCATTCAGGGTGTCCACTGGTGACTCGCAACTGGGCAGAACTTGTTTTTGTGGCCGAACAGCAGCTCTAATTATGTATCATCACATTAATGTTAATTTGGAGTTCAACAAACAACAAATCAAATGCTAAATATTGTCAACATAAAAAAATTATAAAAATGTATAAACTGAAAATATTTTCTTTAGTCTTACCGGCCGGTTCTCCTCTTATCTAGTTAACAATCTGATAACGACTGACAACACTCTCACTTTAAAAGTTAGTCCAAGTCCAAAATACAGCAGAAGAAGAAATGGACCACAAATAAA
>JAQFYC010001080.1:0-40203 GCA_034694165.1 Tomocerus mixtus | reverse complement strand
AAATCTTAAGTATGTAATATGGTGCGCACATAGCGAATCATCCGCCCAAATAAATCAGAAACCAGAACCCCACCTTTTCCTTGTCTACCTATGTAAGCCTAAATATCAATTAATTATGGTTCTCATAATTAAATAATTATTATATACGTCCAGTCCAGTCGTCAGGTAATACCATAAACAATGCATAATTCTACCTGTAATGAAATTAAGAGACCCTCTAATTTAAAACTTCGCCCATCTTACCTTACTGATCAGGTATCTTAACCGATAAAAGGTAATAACAGTAATGAGGTAAACGGTTAATAATAAATTATATTGTTATAATGAGTAGAGGCATTAAATATTTAAATATCTATATGTCATAATTATGTAACTAGATAAGCTAAGATGATTTTAGGCTATTTCTGAATATGTATTCAAAAGCATTACGCAGAGAGACCTGAGACCACACATATAAAAGCCTCGATGAAATTTCCTGGGAATTGCATGTTTTAAGTTTTAGCCTTAAACTTTGTTTTTGCACATGTATTCTAAATAGTATGGTATAAAGTATAAAGCCCGCAAAAACGTAATGGACCTGCCTAATAAATACACCAAAAGCTGGACTTAAAAAAGTCATTTAAAAATTTCATTACACACTTAAAGTCATAATGTATCTTAATATGTTGGGGAACTCAAATATCAACTTGTAAAATGACATGACTGACAAAAGTTACCACTTTATATTACTTAACTACTATATAATATGTAGGTACCTTATCTAATCTACTTACTAAATATGTGTACCTAATACTGACACTACAATCTGGTTATATAAATATATTGACACCCTCCCTGATTACTGATTAGGCATACTTATAAGTAGTATTGTGATTTGCACAGTTAGAATTGCGAATGTCGTACGATCGGGGGACACATGCCACATTCGATGTACCCGATATTATTTGAGTGACAAACTTATTTAATCTTTAAAGTTGTTATATTTAACAGTACACTCAGGTAAATAAACAACTAAATTATATATAAACTCTTGTACCTACAGTCTAGTCAGTCTAATAGTAAATGAAAGTGCAAAGTTTAAAAAAAAAGCTACACAAAGGGCAACATATTTGTCCATATCCTTCATTTTATTCCACTCCTTCCTGATCCATTACCTCTTGATTTCTGCCAGCAGCGCAGCGCTTATAACAAAAGAGTACAAACTTGGCCATTTTAATTTTACTTACGTGCTTATGTTACAATATCTATATACTTAATATACCTAGTTTGATAAATATGTAATACATACGTGTATGCTTTACCTATAAAATGACATAGTAAAACTATGATAAATACAATAGCTCTCCTTGATCATATAATATGCATATAATCACTGCTATAGATTGGAACTTAATAGATGTACTGTATTCATGGATGTGGTTCTTTAGTTATGTAATATATTTAAATGTAACTAAAGGATTTGACAGAAAGGTCAAATTGTCGATTGGATTGGATAATGTACCTGTTTCAAGAACGGGCTAATAACAGCAAAGTAAAACAAATAACTTGTTGTGCTGCTGCTGCTTCTCTCTTGAACTTACATTGGGAAGTTCGATAATAAGATTTCTTAACATAGATCAGATATTCATTCATCTGTGTAAAAATTCACAATGTTTTATACTTTTTATATTTACTGCGAGCGTATCTAATTTTTACTGTTAAAGCTTGGGGATATTGATTTGAAATTGATGGATATGATATGTATACTTGTACAATAGACTTATAAACGAGCAATGTGATAAGGGACTTCAAGAGGAAAACTCGAAGCCCAAAGTACAAAAGGCAGTTACTGGAATTATGGAACCAATTTGAGAGTACATGTATGGTGTGCAATATTACGCAAATACCGTACGTACTTCTTTGCAAGCATGTGTACTAGAGTAATCGCATATGATGATGATAATGATTCTTTTTGGAAGTGCGTGATTATACATTTGAAGGAAACACGCTAATCTAAATAGGAATAAAATGTGGAGACGATAAATTGGCGTACGCTATTAATGAGCAGATGCATTTGCATTTCAGAGTCAAATGTTGCAGCACAAAATTTGGTGCATTGAAAAATATTGGTAGAATTTGTCTAGAAGGTTATTTGGATAGATATACTGTTGGTGCATAGCATAAGCCATTATAAGGTACACAGGTGTACGCAATACATATCTTATAAATAGATTTGGAATTGTTAAGCTGTCGTGTTTGAATTGAACAAAATACCCATTCAAATCCTACCATAAAATGCAAGCGGAAACTCTTTTAGCTCCGGCTTATAGTGGTAATAAGGATACAACTCCAGATATCTGTATCATTGGAGCTGGGTAAGCAAAATAAATTATTTAAGTTTAGTACTAGCCACAGTTATTTAGTTGTGGGGAATATATATACATATATATTCCCCACAACTAA
The DNA here is from genome assembly GCA_034694165.1 of Tomocerus mixtus. NCBI lineage: Eukaryota > Metazoa > Arthropoda > Collembola > Entomobryomorpha > Tomoceridae > Tomocerus > Tomocerus mixtus. The sequence goes on along the minus strand of JAQFYC010001080.1, from coordinate 37,761 downwards.
ATAACAATAAAATGCAAGTAATAATGCATTACATACATAAATACACATGTGTATTTATGTATGTAATGCATTTTGCTCTTTAAAAATAGTTTTTCTGGAATATGTGCTGCTGTTCAAATCCAGAAGCAATTAGGAATCAAGTCCTTTACCATATTTGACAAGAACGAGGACGTCGGAGGAACATGGCTTGTAAATACCTATCCCGGATGTGCTTGCGATGTTCAGAGTCATATGTACAGTTTATCTTTCGAACAAAATCCCAGTAAGAATGAATGTGCAATTTTTTATTGAATGCTGAGCTGAATATCTTAAACTATGGATGGAACCATAACCAATACTGTGAAAATAATATATTTTTATTTTGCAGACTGGTCGGAGAATTACTCCACCCAGCCTGAGATCTGGGCTTATATTCAGAAGGTAGCCAAAAAGTACAATATTTATCCATACGTGAAGTTTAATACAGAGGTAAAAACTCTTACTTGGGAAGAAGATTTAAAGAAGTGGAGAGCTTGCTATGTTGACAAATCTACGAATAACAACGAAGAAAAGGAAATGCTCTTTGATATTGTGTAATTGAATATAATGTTTTAAAATATATTTTCGCATCAGCAAGATATGACTTTTGGCAACTAGCTAACATTTTCTTTTTCATATACTTTAAAGAATCAATGGATGTGGTGGACTGCGGGAACCTCACATTCCGGAACAATTTTTACCATTTCAAGGGCCCCGTATTCATTCAGCACAATGGGATTCGTCTGTGGAGTTGGATAAGAGCAAGAAGGTAGCCGTTGTTGGGAGCGGAGCCAGTGCCATTCAGATAATCCCTGCAATTGTCGATAAAGTCAAAGAACTTCACGTTTACCAAAGGAAACCCGCATGGATTTATCCGCGAACTCAATTCAATTTCCCAGCTACAATCAAATGGATATTTGCTAACATTCCTCTAGTAATGTGGATATTCAGATGCCTAATTTACATTTTTCAGGAAATGCACATCTCTGCATTCTACCACAAAAGTGTCCTCAGTAAAATTGGTAAAATTATTATATTTTAGCTCTGCATTTTAAGACATCAATTTTCAAGGGATCTAATTCGCATGTTTCCTATGTAGCTCCTCTTCATGCCCGCTACCACAGAAATAAAGGGATTCCCGATAATCCTAAACTTGTTGAGACGCTCACGCCTAATTATACCTTCGGATGCAAAAGAGTTCTCCTTTCTACAGATTACTATCCTGCTATGAATCAACCAAACGTCACAGTTCATACTAGTCACATTGACAAAGTTACCGAGGACTCAATTATTACAAAAGATGGAAATGAAGAAAAAGTAGATGTACGTATAAATGTGATCTTTGGAATGAATTATTTCGATGTAATATTTATATTTAATACATCTTGCATTTATAATCATTCTTTATTTTCTTGCAGATTCTTATACTTGCTACAGGGTTCAAAGTGCAAGACTATTTTGCACCCATGCAAATATATGGAAAGGACGGAGTAAATATTTTGGACTTGTGGTTGAAAAATGGAACTCGTCATTATAAAGGAATTGTTAGCCATTGTATTCCAAATCTGTTCTTTCTTCTAGGACCTAATACGGTAAGAAATATATTTATAAGCATTATCTAGAAACTAGAAACCAGGGTTATTGCAGTACCTTGCACCTACAACATTTATACATGAGTATTATTTTTATCTACAGGCCTTAGGACACAATTCAGTTGTTTTCCAAATCGAATGTCAAGTAGACTTTGCAGTATCCGCAATTAAGGAAATGATGAGAAGGAAAAATAAAAGTATTACACTGAGAACCTCTGCTGAAGATCAGTACATGGAGGAACTGAACACCAACATGAAAAAGACAGTTTGGGGTAATTCCGAATGTGAGTCATGGTATTCTAATGACAAAGGAGAAAATACGACATTGTGGCCAAAGTCTTGTACTTCTTACTGGTGGGAAACGAAAAATGTTGATTACGATATATTTGAGTTTAATTAATTTTCAAATCCGTATGGTTGACCTTAACTGAATGTTGCTTCTCTTTTATGTCTTCATGTTAGTCATTATTAACTAGTTCAATTATTTGTAATGGGAGTAATATACTTCCATATTATATGTATATTCATTTGTCATTTCCCTTAATAGCATTCATGTTCCTTACAAATTAGACATGCATATTTCATTACCCATGCACCACGTTAATTATTTATTTGTAGTATGTAAATAATGTAAATAAATTGCCCATGCGGATCAATTAAGGAATACACGAATGTACTTATTTAATCATGCTAATTACACATGGAAGTATTTATACTCATTGTATTAACTGTAGTGGCTTTGCTACTCAGTTTGTAATAATGAATTATGTTTATAAGGAATTTCATACAAAATACAATCCAATTACAGTTGTTATAAATTAGCCCACTACACTACACACCTTATAGAGTCTACAGAGATTCTTAATTCTTATATAAGAAATTCCTTTTGTCGAGAATTTTATAGACGAAATGCACAGTTACATAAGTATGTATGCATACAAACGTGGTTCAAATCCACACTATATTTTCAGTAAAAAGCTGTACAAGTAAAATGGTGCATAAACGGAAGAAACTTACTTAGGTAGTAGGAATAGAGGAACTCTACACTTGTAATTTATTATACAGGTTCGCATATTTACTATAAAGGTTCAATTTGGATACAAAATTGGAACAAAAAAGAAGGTAAAAAGGAAGATGAAATGAGAATTGCAGTATGGTAGTAAAATATAAACATGTAATGGTCCCTGATTGTATTAGTATTCAGTACAAGGTTTGTGAAAATTAATTAGGTTTTCCTTTCCATATATTATCAATGAACACAGGAAGAAGTATATCTCCCTTCCCTTTACTTTTAAGCCTGAAGAGCCTGCTCTAACTTAAACTGAGTCTTTACTTGCAACAACTAAGCAAACCATCAAAATTCGTACAATAAAATTCCCACAATTGTTTTACATAATGTTGTTTGTTGTCTGACGACTATGAGACAAGACGTCTAGTGGCACCGCACTAGTGGCCACAACACTGTGTGTCACATTTCATTGTCATCGTAGAATCTTCTTTGTAGTTAGCTACCTCTTTAGAGCGGAACTAATGTCATTATTAATGTACATGTGGCTGAAAATACATCATATCATTATTAGAACTACCCGAAATAATAATAGTGCAAACGTCTGACAATATGTAATAGAAATCTTAAATTGTGTTTTGTCTTATAAGTAATAAATATCATTGTTTCAGACATTGGTTGACAACTTGTGTCTTCGTTAGTAGAAGTACTTATTAGTACCTACTTACTGCGGTATTATTTGCTTTGTCATCTTTGTTGATCATTTTAAAAATAAACAATCTTTCCAACAATGTTTCTACAAGTAGATTTATTGGTATACAGTAGCTCACACTACCGTGTTCGTCAAATTAATGCTTTTTATAACGCTTTTGGGTTAGCTAAATAATTGCTTTACATGCTACTTACAAAAGTTTGTATTGCTATTTATTCAGAATTTTGCTAATTTTCACTTGTATGGAAAATGTTTAAATGCACTAGATATTCAAGTTAAGTAGTAAACATGAACGAGCCCAATCCCTTCCTTTAATCATAGACACGGAATGAAAAATTGTCCAATGAAGAGATAAATAGAAATGTGAGAAATAAAGAAATACGGTATAAGTATTTAATAAAAATATTCAAATGTATGTATAGATTTTGGGTTAACTGAAACCTGTTTTTCGATCAATTTTGATACATAGAATCTGAAAAATGCATTTAAATACCTTCTTAACTAATTTTTGTGTAATACTAATTGCCCAATAGTCACTTTTGAGTACTATCACCAATATTTTTTAATATACATATTAGGAAGTAGAGGCAGTAAAATGTATTTTTTCGAATTCAGTGCATAAAAAGTGATTAGAAAACTGCTTCAATTAAAATTATCCAAAATCTTTATAAATTTTCTATACCTAAATTACCCAGGCAGTATCGATATTGTCTGGATATCCATTTTGACTACAACATATGATATGCATATGACAATGCTTGCTATTGTATTTCTCTCATGTGACACCATTATGTAATACAGAAACATATACCTTTTTCCATTTCACTATCACATTTTTCTTTATCTGCTAATATTGTTAATTAAATAAGAGTCACATTGTGGAAAAAAAGTACTGATTGTTCCCTCAGTTTTCTACCCTTCCTGTCCTAAACATTTACCATTCATTCCCTATTACATTTACTTAAGCTTACAGAATAGCAGCTAGCTAGCATAATATTTTATTACATTAATTACATACCTTCGTAGGCTTAGTTTACAAACAGATACTGTACAACTACATAGTAGTAGGTACTAAAAGTATGGATATTGTAAACCCATGCAATTACACTAGCAAAACCACAGTCAACTCAACAGTGAGTTGATGAATAATATAAATTATCATACTTCCCTATTGACAGTAATACTAGACGTAATTGAAGTATCTGTTGCATTTAAAGTATACAGGTGCATATCCTCCGTTGTTCTTCCTATGTATGAAAGTGAATGCTCGTTGGAGTCACAAAGTCACAACAAGAACAACACAAATATCAAAAAATGTGCAGTGGGACATTATAGCTTATTTTCAGCACTGTGTGTAGATAGGCTAAAAACACGCCCAAATGTATTGTGGAAAATTACATTGTGTCAGTTTCTGAACTTGAACTCAGCTCATGTGTGTAATTATCACATATAAAATGAAACTAGCATTTTTTTCATATGAAATATGAAAGACAAGGAGGATAAATTAATAAATGAAGAAGGTTGTTACTTCGTTCTTTATATTACTCATATACCTATATGTCCCACCAGCTTGATTATTATTCTAAGCAATGATTTACAAAATAATATTTTATTTCCCTTGGCTTATATAAAAGTTGTATGCAAAAGGATATCGGTGACAGTGGCTCATTGGCAATAGGCTTAAGTAAAGTGACAGTCTTAGCTAACCAATGTACATACGTTTTGTATACATAGAAAATGATACAAGTTGAAAGCTGAAAAATAAATACATTTTTGTGAAGCATCGCTTACGCGATATTTTTTGTTCCTGAAGAGTTTTAGTGTCTAAAATTGTCGCATAGTGTTCCTGGATATCATCATAGAAGGAAAAGCGATGGAAAAAATTCAGTTATACAAAGATAGTACTGATACTCCCGATATTTGTATCATAGGAGCAGGGTACTTGACAAAATTATGGGACTATTTTTTACTAAATGTTGTCTACTAAGAATTTTCTTCTCAAAAAAGAAATTTTACTGAATTTGAAAAAGGTTTTCTGGATTGTGTGCTGCTATAAGAATAAAACAGAAGTTGAAAATCAAATCCTTCACCATTTTTGAGCGTAATTCAGATGTTGGTGGAACGTGGATGTCTAATACCTATCCTGGATGTGCTTGCGATGTGCAAAGCCATCTTTACAGTTTATCGTTTGAACCAAATCCAAGTATGTACTATTTATATCCATTACATATATATTTTAATATCTTTAATAATAATGTTTTGAATTGAATTGAATATAAATTATTAAAAATATTTGTAGATTGGTCCAACAGTTTCTCTTCTCAACCAGAAATATGGGAATATCAAAAGCGTCTAGCAAGGAAACATGATTTGTATCCTCATATTCAGTTTAATACTGAAGTAAAGCAAGTAGTTTGGGATGAGCAAATAATGAAATGGAAAGTAACTTTTGTTTACATGGAAGGGGATTCTAAGAAACGGAACTGCCAAGAAGAGGAACACACTTGCTTTGATATTATGTAATTTCGCAAGACTTTAAGTTTATCTGCTTTTTGGTTTACTATAATATTACAGCTGAAGGCAATTTTAATTCAATCGGCTTAACCAGCATGATTGTCTTGCTAAGAATTTATAATAGTAAAATTGGATGCTACTTTGTTTGCAGATTTAACGGGACAGGTATTCTTAGAATTCCTAATATTCCTCAAGAATTTCTTACATTCAAAGGCCCCATTATTCATTCAGCACAATGGGATTCAACGGTAGAGCTGGAGAATAAAGTCGTAGCTGTGGTTGGCAGTGGAGCAAGTGCAGTTCAGATTATTCCTAGTATAGCAGACAAAGTTAAAGAGCTTCATGTTTTTCAACGACAGCCATCTTGGATATATAAAAGTGACCAATTCAAATTTCCTGAGTTTGTGAAATCTATTTTTACATACATTCCATTTTTGATGTGGATATACAGATGTGCTATCTACCTTAGAAATGAATCGACATTTTTCATGTTCAATGCAGACTCTTTATATAATAAAATTGGTATTTACTTACTATACTATTTTACATGAATTAGCTATTTAAAATTGTTAAGAATTTTTGGAAATAATCAACTTAATATTATCCTAGCTATAAGATGCCTAAACTATTTTAGAAGATCCTTTCTTCGAAATAACGACAAGTTATATGATGATCTAACACCAAAATATAGTTTGGGATGCAAACGGGTGGTGATTTCGGATGTTTTCTATTCCACGATGGCACTTCCTCATGTGAAACTACATACAAAAGCTATAGAAGAAATTACAAGTTCTGCCTTGAAGACAAAAGATGGAAATATTCAGAATATTGAAGTATGTAAAACATAAAACTGATTGAATTTTGAAATAGAGTTCCTTACATTCATTGCTATACATTAATAGATTCACAAAACTTTGTCCGCATTTATGTGTAATTGAATGAAATTGAATGAAAATGAAGGAATGAAAATGTAGTAGATAGGGCAAGGATTTTCCAGAACTCTTTTAACTGATTTCCATGAATTTTAGGTCTTGATTCTTGCAACCGGTTACCGTTATAATGACTTTTTCGCTCCAATGGAAATAATTGGGAAGAATGGTGAAAATATATTAAAATCCTGGGTAAATCTTGGACCTAGTGGATATTTGGGAATTATCAGTAGCAAAATGCCAAATCTCTTTACCCTATTAGGTCCCAATACTGTGAGTCTATGAAATGAAATTCTGCATTGCCCTTTTAGCCTAAATTACTTAGCCTTATTTATAATACATGCTATAGATTATTCTAATTTGTAAAATATTCTAAATAATTTTTTAATAGAATTTGGGCCACAACTCTGTATTATTCCAAGTTGAATGCCAAGTTGAATTCGCAATAAAATTAATTGAAGAAATGATGAAGCGAAACGCGAGGTCAGTGGCTATTAGCAGTACCATTGAATCAGAATACATGAAAAAAATGAAGAAAAAAATGGAAGGCACGATCTGGGGTACTTCAGATTGTGGTTCATGGTATACAAATTCAAAAGGCGAAGTCACTGCCTTGTGGCCAGAATTTTGGTAAGTTCATTATATTTACTATATTTTTGTGATATTCACTAATCGTATACTATTTTAATCGAAAAATTATTTATTTACTCCCATTTTAGTACGTCGTATTGGATGAAAACCAAAGCGATTCAATTTGCTAATTTCGATTTTGAATACATGTAAACTAAGAGGTAAACATCTCTTTACTAAGCTAAACTCTGGCCATGACTAAAAATTGTGCCCTAACTGTTTCGTATTCGTATATTCAATCATGTAGTCCTAAATAATATTATAATTGTACATATTTAATAGTTAATGTAAATATCAATTTGCTGTTGATAAATAAACCGAGAATGCGTATTTAATTATTAACAAAACTATGAATGAGACTTGGGCCATAGGTCAGCATCAAGCAAGGGATTTATTTATACGCACATGAAGCAGTATATGCTGATGAATTGACTATATATAGGACATTTTTCTGCCATAGTATATGAAATAACATTAGTCAAACTCTTCAATAGATCTATGTATAGTATTAATCAATCATGTTTATGTTAATCCATTTGCCAAATTATAATTGCTGAAATATCCAAGTATTATTGTATGATTATTATTTTGCGGCGAATGAAAAACAGATCTCGAACGTGATTGATTACAATTGATTACATTACAACAATTACATAAAAAATACAATTCACTCACATACCCAATTGGTATTTTTGTTTTTAAAGTCTAAAGTACAGGTTAAATCTTTTGTGATATTGCATACACATTACGACATTACCATTAATAAAGTAGCATAATAATCAATGTCATTCTTGACTCATCTATTCAATTAGTAATACGTGTTATATCTGTAGTTGTAGTTATCGTATTAAGTATTATAATTTGCAAATAGTGATAGTAAATATTACTTTTATGTATGGCAAAAGTGTTTTTAGTTAAATACGATTATAAAAAATATGTAAGTTAAAGACACGCAATAGGGATATAGGATTAAAGAATATTCCATGGTTTCATCGACCTTTCAAAGAGCAATAATTTTGACTCCACTATGAATGTATGAATGAATAAAATCTTACCCAATTGTATCACTAATCTAATTCCTGTAATACAATAACTAGCTACAATACAATAGTATATTGTATATCTATGTATTAGTTGGCTTGCGTCTTACTTTTGACTTATTCTTGACCCGAGATATGACTTTATAATATAAAGTTTATATCATCCTCTATTGTACATTGATTGAAGAGGGAGTGATGTAGACCCCACATCGTTTGACTTGATGACAAGTCAAGTATTATACTGAAATTGTGAAAATATTATATAACGCAATAAATTTAGCTAAATGACTACTTTTTATGATCTATTTTTTGTGCAATGTTCTTTGAATTAAACTGTATCATCATTTTAACTTCGTTTATACCGCGTCCCACTACCTTTGTCACCCACTAGATAACATACTTCCACAGGTCCTGGAAAAAATCCAGAATAACCCACATGTAGCTAATCGTTGTACGAATTGAAGTTTTCAGCCCTATAGGTGTGCGCACTTGTAAGCTATAACGATTCTACCTAAAATAGTCAAAATAGTTATTCTTTACCTTCATTGAATCTATCCTTAAAAGTCCCCATGATTATCCTTGTTTACTCCTGGATACATTGCATAAAAAAATTTCTGTAGAGTGAAGTGACCTTTTCTTATAATTACATTATGCAATACACATAATTGTGTTGTATCACAAACATATCTGTATATTATTGAAAACATAAATGTTCTTGTCCCAAGAATTGCATTCTTGTGTACGATTTTTTACTATCATTTAAGTTTAATGGGAGAAGTCGGTAATTGTTATCGCATGTGAAAATCAATAGGTAATGACTTATGTTGCCACGTGCCATGATGCACTCAAAGCAGAGATAATATTAGTGCAACAATGTCCTGGAGAGCAGAAGCTACACCTTTATTATTTCCCACTGAACCGCACGTATTTGAATGTCAATTTGTGTCAAACTTAGTTTTTAAGTAATGCATGCATAAATATTTATGTATGTACAAATACATTGTATACAGATAAGAGAAATATTATATTATTTAAATCGCAAGTTAAGGGTAGCCATCAGTCCAGCAGAAGCAAATTCTTGAGAAGTTAACTAGCGCACCCATGTAAACTCCTACACAAAATTTAAAATATTGCCATTTCAGGATTTCATGCCTAACTCAGTAATGGGTAATCAAAAAAAGTCGATTTTTTTCTGGAAATGCCTTCAAGGTTCTGCTCGGACACACGATTCCCCGATTTTTGAAAATTCCAAAGTTTTCCCACAAAACTTTTTTTGATTTTTTTTCTAAAATGGTATTTTTGACATCTTCTAATTCAAAAATTCATAAAAAACAAAATCACGTAGCCTGATAGCTAAGCTTAATTTAGGTGGCCCATTCATTCGAATTGATGGAATTTTAATTGAGTTCTCCATGAACTGGTGGAGTAGGAAAACACATGTATTTGCTTCCTCTGGTGGCTACCCTTAAGCTTTTAAGAACAATTTATCTTCAGCTGTACTTAATTCTCATTTCAGTGTAAACCTTTAAGCAATTAAACAATCTTGCTACTCAAGTATTTATAATTCAATGAATCTTATAAAAATATATAATAAAGTAGATGATAAAGCGCTATAGGCTAAGGTTACGTTGTATAAATGTAAGGCTATTTAAAATCGCTCCATTTTTAATGAAGATTACTATTTTGTATAGAAAGAGGAAAGATTGAGCATTGTTTTATAATATATGTAAGTTAAGGTTAACTAGACTGACCAAGTTAAAAATTTATATCCACTTAACTGAAACAGAATAAGTAATACTTATAACAATGAATTAACCGTATAATGATATAACAAAATAAGTAACTACTGATAGCCAGACGCCCCAAATGTAGTTAAATAAATTTTTGCACAGGGATTCCTAGTGGCGAATCCTTCTGTATTTTCTCGAATTATATATATGAGACTCCATACGCAAAAGTTTTTAGATCATTTAAAATTTTTGACGTTCAAGAAAATTTTAAATAAAAAAATTTTGACTATGAAGAACGTGTGGCGAAAAGATTTTTTTTTGCATTAACCCTCCCCACAATGAAAGTAGATTGTAATTGTGGTTCAATAGTAAATATTAATTTTTACTATTGAACCACAATTACAATTTAGGATAGCAATAGCCATGCATAATTGATATAACAAATTATAGTTGACTAGCATTCACAGGTTTTTAAGAATTTTTTTCCCGTTTTGTAGTAAATATTTTGACATTTTTAGTAAATTAGTTAATTTTTTTTTTGGCTTTTAAAAACAAATTTCCGGTGACTGCTTATGCTATGTCTGTTAAAGTATGCTACATTTCGTTACGCACATGACTACAGCATTTTGCCGTATAAACTATACATAGGATGTATTTACTTGCGATTTCATTCCGTGCTGTGTATATAGTGAAATGTTATTGATCCCCAGCCAGACTTGCTGCATGTTACGTGCGTATAAACTAGGTACCGCCTTACACATGTACATAGTATTCACTCCATACAACAACGTGTATACAGGTGTATACTATACAGTGCAGTGGACACAGAAATTTTTACAAAATATAACTCTTACTCTTATAATAACAAACATACATGTTATACTTTTAGTTAGTGCATAATATATACATACATGCATACCAGTTTATCTACTTTTTGCACATGTTTAGGGTAGGAAGTGTAAATACTTTGCGTACTGATAATGAGGACCTGCTACTTACTGACGTAAGGCAGGCACGTTAAATTAGGAAGGCCAACAGTTAGAACAGCAAAAAGTTATCGTTGGTTATGTATGTATCCTTTGTTTAAGTATCTATCAGTACTGTATTATGTATTAACGAAAATATTTTAGCAATGAAACTGTTATGTTGTTCTCATCTCAACTACTCTGTCTCTTCTTCATTCGTCAACAACAGTACAGTGGGATTCTGTGACTTGGTAAACATCAATCCTTTTGATCACATTATTGCGAAGTTTGTAAACGATAAGTAGCCTGGTCTGCTGGAGCGAATTTCTGCATTATGATGTTCTGTACTACGACAAGCTCATACTCCTTGCTCGAATAAAATAGAAGTTACATTTTTTGTGATTAATAACCTTTTAACTACTTTGGAAGACGTTGCGTTCAACATAACAAGTAAGAATTTCAAAATTAATGTTGATTTTACTTATATAAACATTGAAACGGTTTAAATTGGAAGTATTGGTTTATACCTTACATTACATTACAAATGTTACAACTTGAAAAATGATAGCACGTTATATTTATGTTGCTGTATTTTGTATACTAGGCATTGTATAAGTGTTGAGCTACCCATCATATGTATTCTGAAATCATTTTTCTATGCGTGTGCATAGTACCTACAGCATTGTGTTGTATTTAGGCATGAAATCAAATGAGCGTTTAACCGCAATTTACATTTTAGCTAACAATTTGAGGATATCTCTTTTAAATCCACTGCCCCAATATACAAATATACAATAAAGTAGTTCGTTTGTCCGATGTAGCATAATATATATTTAAGCCATAATTATAGTACTGAATGGAATTTCTAATTATGCATGTTGTTTTATGTCACATGTACTTAGGTTTGAGTAAATACACACAAAAATATTTGTGTAGCTATTTGGGTATTTTCTTTGAAACCGTAAATGAAAGAACAAAGAAATGTGCCTATGCTAATTGTGCCAATCAGCCTTGAGATTTAGAAGTCAAAGTTGATTTTGTTAGTATTTCCTGGGATGAGGAGATATTTCTGTGGTTGTTGGAACCAAGTTCTTAATAATTATAAAAAAGTAGATACGTTGTAGAAGTCGATTTGCAAAAACTTTAGTAATAGTTCTCCAGATACATACGTTAAATTGTGGCTATAGTACATGCAACGCATGATCTTGTAAACACTTTGTTCGCAATTCATATTAGCTATTACGTCTACTACATTGTTACCATATTTTAAGATGAGACATAACAATGTTCCTTTTATGCAGACTTAATAAACTTACATATTTACCTACGTTTCAGCACTCTGTTTCGCAATTTAGAAATACTACCTTATACTTAACAGTTTATGTGTATAGTTATATATTGTACAGGTTTAATATCCACATTAATGCATGCATCAAGCAAACTCTGTACGCTTTATATTACATTAACACATTTCCAAGGATCATACTTATTATATGACAAAGACAAATACTGACTACTGACCTATGCAGTACACAAGGTGTTCATTATAGAATTCACACGTTATTGCGTCATATTGTCATGTCTGTGCTGAATATCAAAAATGTGTTCACACTGTATTTATTCATTGTACAATAGTGCAGATTTTGAATTTTTCCCTTCTGTCATTTACTGTGATATGTAATCAAGTAATTATACCACATTATATAAATTGGCGAGTGAGAAAACTGCTGCCGACAGCTGATTATTATTCCTTATTGAGGTTATATCACATTTATAACTTTACTTAAGTAAATAATCTAGTTTACTACAGCATAATCTAAAATTTGACTAAACTCACATCAGTAATCTGTATTGGATATGAAAACTATTGCACTATAGATTCATAAAGACCAGTTGTACCTATTAGTGGCATACTAAAATATACTCATACAGTTGGTACGCGTACTTTATCTACTTTACTAAAAAATAGGTCACTTGAAATTAATACTTGTACATTTTTTGGAAATTTCTGAATTTTTATCCAAGAAAATGTAACTGGAGTAAGGTTTCATTTTGTTACATTTGTTTATTGCTGTTGCATTTACATAACATGTTGAACTTCCCTTTAAATCTTTGAGGTGTACACCAGTATTATGAATGACAAGAGAGATGTATTTATAAGTATTTATGCTACACTTTATATTAAAAGAATATGCATGTGAAACTCTTATGTCATATTTCCAATTCACTTCACACACATACTTATATATTTGTTTCTGGTGTTAGCACAGCATAATTTGACGTGCTAAAATGAAACCTTGTTAAAATGCAAAGGTACTTAACTTTACAGTTACTTATAACTTGGCCTACCTAATTCATTACTAATGTTTCAGGATATTATGCAGTGCAATACATAGTGCAAAATGCTTACTATAGGGTTAGGATCGATTATTGGTGTATCATTTTAATATTTTTTATTTTCCTGACCTGACACCGTTACACCTTAAAGCTCAACTTAATTCAAGGGCACAAGGTTCCTAATCATTACAAAATCAGAAACTCGTTATTTAGCCATTAATGCTGTAGAAGGAAATGCACAATACATGCGAGATTACCAAATACTTTAAAACATTAGTTTTTATAAAACTTTTACACTTTGCTGGCTATCTGGCGCTTATAATATTTAGTGGCATTGAAAACCATTAAACCTACTAATGTATGCAACAAATTAATCAGTATTTTCTTTTCAGGTGAACATTAAAAAATATTGACCCAAAGCTGTGACAAAGAAATTTACAGTCTTATCCTCTAATGACTATGCCCGGAAAGAATTATTCCACCACGAAGAAGCCCGAAATAGGGATAATTGGAGCAGGGTAAATGATTTATAAATTTATGATGCACTTCTTCCAAAACTATATTCAATTAAGTACTGATATCTATGCGATCAAAAATTGCACTGCCCTATACATATATAAGTACACTTATACGTACTAATAGTTGAGATTGATTTATTTGGCTGAAATTGAAATTCGTATTCTTATGTACATGCGTATGTACGTAAGTTACGTCAGCATATTAATTTTTGGTTGGCATTTTTAGAGTGTCTGGAATTTGTGCTGCAATTCAGCTTCAAAAACAATTGGGATTGGATTCATTTACACTATACGAGAGAAATTCTGAGGTTGGCGGTACATGGTTAACGAATACATATCCTGGATGTGCCTGCGATGTAGAAAGCCATTTATACAGCTTCTCGTTCGAGCTCAATCCTAGTAATCACATTTAATTTATAAAAGTAACAATGTTGATAATTACTTCCAAATTGTGTAATGTATCTTATTTCTATTGTGAATACAATTATTTGGCTGGGCGAAACCACTTTTGAATAGTAGAAACTTGTAGAATAAGCGTTATTTACTTTGAAGTTCAAGACTTCGATGAAATACTACTAATACAAGCCATGTCAAATACTACATAGTACTTTATCATGCAAAAATTATGCAGAAATATCTGTAATACCTATATCTGTATGATTTGAAAAATGTAGATTGGTCCACCAATTACCCAACTCAACAGGAGATATGGACGTACTTCAGAGATCTAGCTAAAAAATATAACGTGTATTCCCATACCAAATTTAATACTCATGTGAAGAGTTTAACATGGGACGAGCATCTTTGGAAATGGGTTGTTGTCTCCGTCGACATCGGGAAACAGGATGCAAAGGATGAAGAAAGATCATTTGATATACTGTAAACAATTACCTATTGTATTTTATCTAATAATACAAAATTTTGTGTCATAACTGTGTATGGAAAAATAATACAATATGCGTTTTGTTTCTAAAAGAATTAATGCAATTGGTGGTCTACGCGTCCCCAACATTCCTAAAGAATTTCTACCATTCCAAGGACCGTTACTCCACTCTGCCGAATGGGACCACAAGATACAATTAAAGAACAAAAAAGTAGCTATAGTTGGCAGCGGAGCTTCTGCAATCCAAATAATCCCAAATATTGTCAATGAAGTCAAAGAGTTGCACGTGTACCAAAGAAAGCCTGCTTATGTAATGCCACGAAATCAATACGAGTTCCCAAAGTTCGTTAAATGGATGTTTGCAAACATTCCACTTCTGATGTGGATATTTAGATGTGCCATATTTTTGTATCACGAAATGGTATTTCCTGCATTTAATCCTAATTCATTTCTTCATAAACTAGGTAAGCTTATTTAATAAATAATACATCACAAAATAATGCTTTGGAACATTAGAAAGCGAGATAATTTTTATATTATTATTGATTTTGTAGCTCAAAAGGAATCCCGACGTTTTAGAAAACAGAAACTTCCAAACAATAAAGGCTTATCTCAAGCGTTAACTCCCAGTTATACATTTGGATGCAAACGGGTTCTTATTTCTGAAGATTATTATCCTGCAATGGCACAGCCCAATGTTAAATTACATATTGATCACATTGATAAAATTGTCGACAAAACAATTTACACTAAAGATGGCCAAAAGGAAGATATAGAAGTAAAATAATTTACTACTTTATCTTATGTAGTTAATTTATACAATAATTAATTTTCTCATCTACTAATAGTATGTAATTTAGTATATCAACTCAATTTGCTGGAAAAATTCATATTAACAATTTACATACCAAAGAAACTTATTACACAATTAAAAATGTATTACTACTTTTATTACATATTAGGTAAAATCTTGTCAAATATTGCCTTAAGTTAGTTAAGTTGCAACTAAGTACCTATGATTTACAGGTTTTGATCCTGGCCACTGGATATCGCATCCAGGATTATTTTGCTCCTGTAGATGCCTATGGAATAAACGGTGAAGATGTTCTTAAGGCATGGAAAAAATATGGACCACAAACTTTATACGGCATTACCGGAAGTATTGCCCCCAATATGTTTGGTCTATTGGGACCTAATACTGTAATTATAAAATCCTACCAAGTATTTAATTATTAAGTGTGATCTCTTCCACTAAACACAAATCACATCACAAAATTAATTTCTGGACTTATGCATTTCAGGGACTCGGGCACAATTCTGTAATTTTCCAAATAGAATGTCAGACAAATTTCACAATGAAGCTAATTAAGGAAATGATGAATAGGAATGCTCGCTACGTTTGCTTGAAGCCTTCAGCTGAAAAAGAGTTTATGGATCAATTGAAAGAAAACATGAAGCAAACAGTATGGGGTTCCACGGAATGTGGTTCATGGTATGCAGATGCAAGAGGTCAAATTACGACATTGTGGCCGAAAAACTGCATTGATTACTGGCGACAAACGAGAAATGTAGATTTCTCTAAATTCGAGTTTAAATCAATATAGGCTTCTTCCATTAGTTTTTTTAATTCAGAGTAATAATAGTTCATTTTGTGTTAAAAAGTTTTGATTGTTGAATATACAACTAGAATGTAGAACTACTATTGACCGTGGTAAAATCGTAAAATGTAAA
The DNA here is from genome assembly GCA_034694165.1 of Tomocerus mixtus. Classification (NCBI taxonomy): domain Eukaryota; kingdom Metazoa; phylum Arthropoda; class Collembola; order Entomobryomorpha; family Tomoceridae; genus Tomocerus; species Tomocerus mixtus. The sequence continues at coordinate 21,156 of JAQFYC010001080.1, read as the reverse complement.
CTGAATGTGATATTGTAACATGTTGTGACACTTTTATGTTAGAAACGCAATTACTTTCATAAAATGCTTTAGGACAGATATTCATAGTGGAAATACTCATTTTGTACTAATCATGTGCAATGAAGCAAATCTACTTAAAAGCCATAATTAAGTGAAGTCTGCAATAAAAGTGCCTACCTTTTGAAATAATAAACTTACTATTGTGTGCCTTTTAATTCCGGTTTATACCACTACATAGTAACATGAGAGAAGATTGTGCTTCTCCGTGTTGGACTCATAAATTCTACTGCATAATATTACTATTCGATTTACAGTCAATATTTATGCTAAAATAATATTTTATTATTTGTGTAACAGCAATAAAGTATATCTTACAGAACACATTGATCAAAATTTTTGCCAGCATCTTTCACATTAATACTAGTAGGAGTTTTATAAGTAATGAAATAAGTAAATACTTAAATGTTCGGTATACTCTTGTTTACATATTTCCTATAAAACAGTTAGAGCTATTGCAGACTCAACGGAACCTACTAAGTATTTATATAAATGATCTAATTATGAAAATACGCAGTACATAATATAAATATCGAACTTTTGGTTTAGTTAACCTGCATATCTATTTACAATAGAAATTATTGCAGATATCAAATAACCTTATCCTTATCTCATAGTACAATTACCGTAAACTGTAAAGCAACAGCTAGCTAAGCATTAATTCAGTTCATTCTACGTATACATAATACTTACTATACATAAGTTGCACTCACCTGTGTAAACGTACCTGTGAAAAATAAACCTGTTCCTAGAGTGCTATGCAATTGAAGGTTACTATGATGTACATACATATTACTATCCGTCTTATATTAGTAGATTGACGCAGCTAAACCATACTGTTAAACTTAAGATTCTTAAGGAAGATATCTATCAGAATTAAGAAGGTGGTTAATACGAATTTTGTTGTTACATTCTAAGTTAGTAGCTTAGATAGCAAACTAAATTATTCAGCTATTAAAATTATAATGGCAAAATGACCAGAAGGAAATCCAATCCAATTGAACATAATCCACCTAACGTATGTATTATAGGTGCTGGGTAAGACAGATTTTTATAACCTTAATTTATTTGTTATAAACAAAAAAAATCACAAATTCTCTGTACAACTAATATTCTATGATAGCATTGAAATTACAATTAAATTGTTGACAACTAAATTATTTATTGTAGATTTTCTGGTCTTTGTGCAGCTATTCAATGTATACGAAAATTAAAATTAGTTACATTTACGATATATGAAAGTCGCTACGATATTGGTGGCACTTGGCTGGTAAATTCCTATCCTGGATCAGCATGTGATATTCAAAGTCATCTCTACAGCTTTTCATTCGAACAAAATCCACGTAAATAAATAACCTAAATGTTAATTTTTGCTTTTAAGGCATATATGAATATTTTTTAATAATGAGACTGCCTAAGTATGTGAAGTATAGTAAAAATTTTATGTACCTAGTCTGGTCTTCAAATTATGCTCCGCAAAAAGAGATATGGACGTACCAAAAGTCTCTGGCTGAAAAATACAATTTGTATTCCCATATTCAGTTTAACACATCCGTTAAAAGCGCAACATGGGACGAGGAGTTAAGAAAATGGAGAGTAGTCAGTTTGGAAAAGTACCCAAATATGTCTACACCCATTGAACGAGAAATTACATTTGATATCGTGTAAGCATTTAGCTAAGACACTGAAAAGTTTAATTCACATTATATGTACATATAGGTGATATTAATAATCATTTTTACGAACAGGATAAATGCAACTGGAAGTCTAAGGGTTCCAAACATTCCTTCTGAATATCTTTCATTCAAGGGTTTAATGACTCATTCTGGAGACTGGAATCCATCGATTCTATTTGATGAAACGAAAACTGTGGCCGTAGTAGGAACAGGTGCTAGTGCAGCTCAAATAATTCCAGCAATTGCTCCGAAAGTCAAGGCACTTCACGTTTACCAAAGAAAAGCAGCTTGGGTCATTCCATGTACTCAATTTTCAATTCCAGAGAAAGTCCAGCAGCTTTTCATCTACTTTCCCCTATTCATGTGGATTTTTAGATGCCTAATATATTTATTTAACGAGATCCATTATTCTGCGCTTCAAGTTAACACTCTCTTTAATAAAATAGGTAACAAATAAATATTTGTATTTTAATTTTTATGAAAAAACAAAGAAAAACTTGATATGACCTTTGGCTTACAGCTCCTCTCAAGGTGAGATTCCATATGAAAAAGCAGCTCAAGAACAAGGAAAGACTTTTTGAGGAATTAGTACCCAATTATCCTTTCGGTTGCAATAAAGTTGTATTGTCCAGTGATTATTTTGAAGCACTTACACTGCCTCAGGTTCACGTACATACTAGTCCAATCACGCAAGTCACAAAAGATAGCATACTTAATGAAAATGGAGAAGCTCAAAAAATTGATGTATGTACATTTGTTTTACCAAAATTGTCCACTGAGTACATATTACAAATATATAATGTATATTATTCAAGTATAATTCGTGTTATGTTTATAGTGGCCTGTTTAAAAAATATGTTTTTCAGATTCTTATCTTAGCTACTGGGTTCCGACCCCAAGACTATTTTTCTCCGATGGAAATCATGGGGAAAGGTGGGGAAAATATACTTGATATGTGGAAAACTAAAGGACCGAAATTATATTTAGGAATAACATCTCATAGTACACCAAACCTGTTTACAATTTACGGACCAAATACGGTAATTTGTTTTTTAACATTTTTTGTGTCTTTAAGTTGCAATTTTCGAATTTTGTTTCGACTCAAATTCAACATTTGAGGTTTTATTTTCAATTCATTAAACGATATGATCCATAATTAATTACAATTAGATAGGTAAACAATTTACAACACTCTTATAGGTACGGACTCCTTACTACGATATATAGTATTTATACGTACTAATATTTAGCATTGCAATAATTAATCCATACAAACATGATTATTACAAATACATTACTATAATTTGATAATTAGTATGGGGAATACTTAGGAAATAATATCACAAATACTTTAACATTAAAATGTATGTAGTAGTTATAATTCATTTTATTGTTCCTTTGATATATTATAGTCTCCTGGACACAACAGTATTTTATTCATGATAGAATGCCAAGTTGACTTCGTAGTTTCAGTGATAAAGGAAACCAGGCGACGGAAGTGCAAAGTTGCAAATGTGAAATTATCAGCCGAGGGGAAATACATGACTAAACTTTACGACAAATTAAAAACTACAACTTGGGCAAATTATAACTGCGGAGCTTGGTATAAAAATGCTCATGGAATAATAACAACCCATTGGCCATCAAGCACATTGGCTTATTGGAAATGTACAAGAAAACTTGATTGTTCAAAATTCGAATTCTACTAGACCTTACTCTATAAAGAATTAATAACTTATTATAGGTACTGATATACATACAATGTAACAATGTTTCATTTCACAATTCAGTGTAAACAAAACGATACATACGATAAGTAAATAGGTAAGTAGTTGATAGCAAATATATATATAGCCAACAATTATTATACAGTTTATATTTATGTACCTGTTTGTACTTCTATTACATTTATTGTTGAATAATTATTATTGATGAGAAGCAATAAATAGTATTAATTATTCATGCTTTATTTGGTTGGTACAAAACAAAACTTTATTCTTCTTCACCTTTTTTTGCCACCCTGCAAATATCAACAAAATCCTTGAGCCCCAAAACATTACAAATATAATTTACTTTCTTACCTTAGCTAACTGATAGTTTAATTCATCTATTGTGTCCTTCTGAGCTGTCAATTTCTCATTCATATTGGCCAAGTGCTCTGTCATGGTGCTCAACTGTGACTCGTATGTTCCTTTGGTTAGGTTGAGCTCTTCAGTCAAATCATTCAGTTTTAGCTCCATATTTTTCAACAGAGAAGTTTTGTCTGTTTGCTTTTGCAATGATATTCTTAATTGGGCTTCTAAATTCTTCACCTAAGATTCATACGTAATCAAATAAATGTACAACCTCTTTTACCACATACACAAATCTAGTGGTATATGGTAGATTTTGTATTTGCGGTCCATCTCTATGGATAGATAGATAATTAGATGACTAGCGTAAATATATATAACGTTCAGAAAAGTTTACTTCGCTATAGAATGTGACGGCTTTGCTATCGCTGAGCTGCAATAAGGCAATTAATTCGTTGACTCTCCCATTTAAATACTCTTTGACTTCTTTTTCGTAACTTCTACCCCATGCCTGTGGGTCATCTGATATAACGTCTATTTTTCCTACCTGAAATTAATTTGATTACAATTTGTAAGTTCTCAATTAAGCTAAGATGCTTACAATAAATTAGTAGTGGCAACTTATATATCTATTACCATTGAAGTAAAGGATTGGACAGTTTCGGTAGACGGAGTAATTTCTCCACTCATTAAATCTTCTTTTCCTAATTGTTTTAATATCCCTTTGGCTTCTTCCCATTTCTGTTAATATTTAATATAAAATTACATTCTTTACCAGTTACATTATGACATTTTAATCAGAACATATAATTTTAAAAACATTTGCAATACCATGAATATTTTGGAGTATTTCATTTTTAGTAGTTGATACTCGAGCATCCAGTGCTCCTTCATTTGTTCGGCTGTGGTGAGTTTGCCAACTAAATCCGGCATGTTGACATCTTCTTGACCTTGTGTTTGGACTGGACTTGAACGGATTTTTTCTTGTAACTGGTCCACTTGCTCCCTATAAGCTTCAATCTCATCCAAGGCATTTTGTAGGGTGAATTTTATCGTTCGCAATTCTGATTCCAAATCATGATTCTTTTCCTTGAAATTGTAAATTGAAGCTAATATTAATATTTAGTAACGTTTTAATTCCTAAGTGCTAATTTCTACATAAATAATATATTTTATAATCGTAAATCCTTACAAGTAAATCATCCGATGGAGACTTCAATTGCAACTGGTCATTTAAAATTTCTACTTCATCCCGGTGTGCTTCTTCCATTTCTGCAATCTAAAAATTAGCAATATTTTAGTATATTGTACAATTTATTTATTTTATAGGGAATTAGAGCTTTATTGAAGCAAAAGTTAAGTTATATCAAGTATATAAAAATATATTGAGTTTTCACAATATAAGGATTTCAAAACCTTTTTATTAAGTTGTATGTTCTCATCGATTTTTGAGAGTAATTCGAGGTCAAATTGGCCGTGCCCAGGTACGGTGACATCTTGCTGCGTTTTCTTCTTCCCTTTACTCTGCTTTATAAACGAAGTCAAAGTTGTAGTAGTTGAAGAATATATTTATAAATATGCAGATGTAAGTTGCTTAAGTAGTGTAATTGTAATGTACGTAATTCATGCATAGTATACTACTACAAATGCAAATTAATTTCTAAGCATAATTAATTAAGTAAATAAAGCACTTACACTAGCTATGGACAGTTCTTCTTGTAGAAAACCGACTCGTTTCTCCAATTGAGTATTCCTAAAACTAAGACTGTCCATTTCTTGTTCATTTTTTCTGATTGTCTGATCTTTCATTTGCAGTTCATCCTAGAAAGAAGTTATAAGATCATTTTACGAATAATTTAAATATATCTAAATATGAATATCTAAACAATACATAATGCCATAATCCCAATTACTAATACACTAGACCTACAACCTAGAATTAGTTTAACAAATTATTTTTACAGAAATAGTATTTATGCTTGCTGTATGCAGTCAATGCGATGCGATTACATGGGGATAGGCAATAGGCGATTACAAAGATACTTATACAAACCATATAATTTTACAAATAAATCCCAATTGTTTACCTTTAACTCTGCACTTTTAGCTTGTTCGTCCAAAACTGCTTTCTTTAAAACGCCGACTTGAGCCCTTAACTGTTCAGAGAAAACAAAAATAGTATTATTAGATTAATTAGTTTATACATTAAATACATTTCCAGATTAAATGTATATATTAATTCGTATAATATGATTTAAAATGGAGAATACACAATTTGCTAGGTACCTTTGCATATTCTGTTGCTAATTTTTGATACTTTGCATTAAATTCTGAATTTTCCATTTTTGACAGCGAATTTGATAACGAGCCTAACCTAAAATATACACCTCCCTAATTTTTGCATTTTCCCATCATCCTGCAGCTCTTGTCCTTTCCGAAGTGTTTGTGTCGAGTAAACTATCGCCCCAACTCCCAACCGGCAACCAGTTACTTCTATGCTTCTGCTATAGACAGAATCTGCAGAACTGCAGACTCACAAGTTTACTATAAATATCTTGCTCGTGTTTTGTTTCCCATTTATAACTCACACTCACACCCAGTCTCAATCTCTCTTCTCTTCTACAAAAGTTCTCTGCTTCTGTCTGTTTCCACAACTATGCCACCCAACCCAAGAGTTGAGCTAATTCTTAGAATGAATGATATCTCTGTGGGCCAATTAAACTGTAAACTATACTATGTATAGTACTTACAGCTTACAACATTATACTCGTTTCTGTAAATAACAGTTAAATAAAACTTTTGGTAATAATGACTAATGACAATTCATTGTTTCATGTACACATACCTTAACTATTTGTGTGGAATTATGAATTTATTTCTATGCATTAGGTACTACAGTACTACTTAGCTTTTGCTTATATAATTACGTCCTTCTTAATTGTAGTTTTGTATTTGGAGCTATAGGCTGTAGCTCTACAAATACTATTATTATACATGCATAACTTATGACTATGACTCATACAACTCTATATATAATAGTAAAGCCAACGGTACTTGTACAAATTACTTATTTATGGAGATAGCTAAGATTCTAATAATAAAAGATTTGGTATAATAAAGTTAATGCAGGTCGGACGACAACTGCTAGGGGTGTCAGTGTCAAAAAGGCAGCTAAACAGAAATGGCAGAAATATCCGGTTGTCGGAGGAAGACGCAGTGTTATGTAACGCTGTGTGTACTACAGTGCAGTGCAGTGGAGAGAATCTTTGATACTGTAGTACAGATATATGTATGTACTTGTATTATAATATGTATGTACACAATATTTAATAATAAAAAGGATTCTGCCGCAGTTTCTCTCCGCAATTCCTGCAAACAAGCAAATCGACCTAAGTACACCCTACTTTACATAATCGATTAGGGACGCCGATCGTGATACACATACACAAATAACTATGTGCAATATAATCATATCAAAATATTGCATCGGTTGCGAAAAATCAATGTTTTATTTTTCTTACATAGAACATGCAAGACATGGACAAGGGTATCAGGGTCTCACTTCACAGTACAACGGAGTACAGACAGTAGGTCATTAATCATGTAGACTCATTTATCTTGTTTTCCATTTTGAAATAGTAAAAATCGCAAAATGCAATGTATTGTATTGCTTTACCATAATAATGCTTACAATTCAGAAAGCAAAGACACACATGTTAGCTAGTACAGATAGCTATATACATGAGCATAATAATTGTATAGGTACGTACTGTAAATATACTACCAGTAGCTATGTATGCACAATGTACAAATATAAAATTATGTAGGTATACTTGATAACAATAAAGAAATGTGAAATGAAATATATTTCCAGGAAAACTGCATGTCAATGACCGAGTGGAACATACAAACAAGAATAAAAATTAATTAGTCATTGCTCACTCCTAGTAACTGTCATTATACCATTCTAGTATTTTGAATACATCGGTTCGGTAGGATTTAAGTATTTAATTAGGTATATTTAATTTAACCCGTAATTCTGACTGATTCTATATATTATTCTGGTGTATACAGATACGCACGTTACTTGTTTTGGTCAAATATTTTACAATGGCAAGTTCTGAAAATCTCACAGTTTGCATAGTAGGAGCGGGGTATGCCTGTGGTTTGAAGCTAATACATTTATATTACTTATATTTTATCACTCCGTGAAAAGTAAATCTATTTAGATATTGCCTACGTAATGCATTCTACAAATTGCATGTATTTACTTTATATATTTTTTTTCAAATTAGTATTTCAGGTATTTGTGCTGCAATTCAAGTAAAACGAAAATGGAAAAATATACAAATGACTATATTTGAGAGCAATTGTGACGTTGGAGGAACTTGGTTGAATAACACGTATCCTGGTTGTGCGTGTGATGTTGAAAGTCATCTTTACAGCTTTTCTTTTGAGCCTAACCCAAGTATATCGAATTTCCCTTCAATCTAAAAAATCTTTTTTAACTTTTTAATACCTTAATTTTTAAAATATTAAATGGAAGACTGTAAATGGTAATCCTCATTAGCATTCCTTTGACAGACTGGAAGAGTAACTTTGCTTCCCAGCAGGAAATACTGACTTACTTGCAAAACACAGCTAAGAAGTATAATCTGTACGACTACATTCAATTTAACACTACTATTGAAAGCTTAACATGGAAGGAGGATATTCGTAAATGGAGTGTGAAAATCCTAAACAATTTCAATGGACATTCCGGGGAACAAGAACTATTTTTCAATTTTGTGTAAGTACAAAGTTGACTTCTTACTGTTCTTACTGATATAACATTATCCATTATAAGGTAGTGTTATCCGGTCTAAAAGTATCTAAGTAATATTGTTTATGTAACAGAATAAACTGTCCAGGAGTATTGCGACAACCTAATATTCCTCAAGAATTTCTTTCCTTTAAGAATCCAATTGTTCATTCAGCAAATTGGAATTCTTCTTTGAAACTGGATGTAGACAAAACAGTTGCTCTCGTCGGGAGTGGAGCAAGCGCTATACAAATTGTTCCTAGCATTGCTAAGGATGTAAAGGAATTGCATGTCTACCAAAGATCGGCACCATGGGTTTTACCGAAACAGCAATTCAATTTCTCTAAAATTGTAAAATGGATATTTGCTTACATTCCTTTAGTGATGTGGCTCTTCAGATGCTTCTTATTTCTTTTAAATGAGCTAAATGTATCCGAATTTTGGCCGAATTCATTCCTACACTCACAAAGTAATTACATCAGTTTCCATATTACTATTACATGATTGTGAATAAACTATTTTGTTGCGTCTTTTTCAGGAGTGAAGGCAGCCAGGAAATTTTTTTCCAGTCAGATAGACGATAAGGCAGAGCTCTATGCGAAACTTGTGCCAAAAGGACCATTTGGCTGTAAAAGAGTCTCCGTTTCGAATGAATATTACAAAACATTTTTGCTCGATAATATTAAACTCCATTGCAGTCCTATATTGCAAGCTATTGATGACAAAATTGTTACTAAAGATGGAAATGAAAATCAAATTGACGTATGGGCCTTTATTTAACATGCGCATTATGTATTTTGAGATTTAAACTGTAAAGTTTGCAGTGTTATTCAATACCTATTTATTTATAAAATGTAAATCGTAATTGCAAAGGATTTCCACAATGATAATATTTATAATTGCCGAAATAGATTCTAATACTTGCCACTGGGTTTCGAGTTCAAGATTATTTTGCACCTATGAAAATATTTGGAAAAAATGGAGAGGATATTTCCCAACTGTGGAAAGATAGGCGACCCGAAACATATTTTGGAACAGTATTCAATAAAGCTCCCAATCATTTCATGATTTTTGGACCAAATACTGTAAGTTTGGATTGTGCAAATATACTTACATAGAAATTATGAGTACACTATACCGTTTCACTGTTCAATAGAATAAATGTTGTTTCAGTCTCCAGGTCACAATTCCCTGATTTTCATGATAGAGTGTCAAGTAAATATAGCCATTCAAATTATATCTGAAACGATACGGAGGAATGCATTGTGTTTTGAAGTTAAAGCTGTTGCTCAAGATGAGTTTATGACTTTCATCGACAAAAACATGGCAAATACAATTTGGGGCACCTCTAGATGTGGTTCATGGTATGAGAATTCCATGGGATATATTACATCACAATGGCCATTAGCTTGCATAACATTTTGGAAGAAGACTAGAAAAATTGACTTCTCACATTTCGAGTTTTTTGACATTTAAGTTGCTTTTCAATAAAATTCAATTTGCATTCGACATCACTACTTGCCAATCTAAATTGAGTAAATAAGTAAAAAAATAATGTTGTAGTAACTTTGTACAATTTTCGAGAGTACTATAGTAAATATGTAGCAATTTCAAGTACAAAAGTGTGCATTGTAGTAATTTTAGTACTTATGTTGACCTTTATATCAAGCGTACTGCACTATTTATATAATAGTAGCAGTAGGTATAGAGAAGACGGAGACCTTAAGTCTTACTTATGACAAACAAATTATACAAACATTTTATGTAATATATTATGAAATATCTGAACTGCTCGTTCGCATTTTTGTACTACCTTACTTAATATAAATATCTCTGAATTGCATGATTGATCCTTTCACGCCAATTTGTCCAACTAAAGATTATAATATGTGTAATTATAAAATCAACCTTCACTTTTTGCTGTACATTAGCATATTAGTGGTTTTCTGTTCATATTTCCTATGATTTATATTATCTACCATTACCCACTTGTGCTTGTGAAGCAAATCGCTTGTTTTGCTGTGCATGTCATTTGTGTAATCGTCAATCTAATCATTTAATAATTATGAACACAATTTACAAAACACAACACCTCCATTTGCTGACCAAATATTAAATAATGATCTAATCTGAAGTATGAAGAGCCAAAGAATAACCACTGCCGCATTACAAACGTCAGGTTCTTACAAAGCTACAATATTCCTTCGTTTGTAATTCTGCTACTAAACACTATAACAAGAACAGCATTTTAATAGCGTGTATAAAACACATATAAACTATATATACATATTATTATATTATTGATATTGTATTTATGACTCTTTACCTCGCATTAAAACCTGAGGTCCTTTACAAAGGATACTTCATTTCATACATACCTATTTAAGCAAGTAAGGTTTAGATTAAGAAACGCAATATCTTGGTAATACTTTCCTCTTTCCTCAGTCTAGTGAGCATCCGGTAAAATATGTATGCACTATGCAGTAAACATACTTAATATGGTGCATATACTATATGTATAAGGCGTATGTTCTATTTATCATCAAATCGAATTTACAATTAGGCTATGCCTTGTCAATCTCATCCTGTGGTAGTGCGATTATTACTGCAATGCAATAGATCAAACAATTGTCTTCTACCATCTGAAACATAAATAACCTTGAGTACATATAGGTAATCAATGCCAATATCAAGATAGCAAAAAGGCTATTTGGTTATAAAACCTTTCGATGCTTACTTCTTCTTGTATGTAACTCCTGCATGAATAATTAAAAGAGGGATCGTGTACAGCATACTTGTTAAATAATATCCAACAATGAAGTAACGATTTCAGTATACTACTTTTAACCCGTATTACATAAGATATTCTCTAAGAGATCTGAAAGGGTTGCAAGGTGCATTCGAAAAATTGCAACTGCAGCATTTACCTTAATATTTGCGTGTACCTTTAGACTAGGTAATGCTCTGGTGCGACTAATATAATGTGACTTTGGATGATGAGTTCAATTATTAAACAAAGTGTTTATTTATTGATTACATGCTACATATGTAAGTTATAGTTGTAGTTGCAATAAATCCTCAAACCTTACTAATATTTACATTTTTATGCTTGGACACATGTCTGTGGCCTGTGGCAATTATGGAAAAGGTTTTATATAGTTTGCGATAAAAATAGTAATAATGATATTTCAATGTATTCACAATTTTCAAGGCTACGATTTAGTAAATGCTGAAATCCACAGTCAAAACCAGTTTTTAAAATTATACTCGCCTGTATATAAAATGGGAGCTATAACATAGGTATAAGTACACAACACAAAGTGGTCTCAAAAAATATTATGCTTACGTAATTGGTAGAACATGTACCATTCTCTCCTGAAGAGCAAGTTACAAAATATTAACCTTGAATGGTCAAGATGTACTTCAGCTATGTTATGGCTATTAGACGTTGTAGTATAAAGTAAGTGCAAGGAGTTGATTCTAAAATATGATGCTGATCTGCTGCTTCTTACAACTCTTAGCAAACAACCCCTAATGATACAAAAATAAAATCTATAGAAATGTAAGCTCGATTAAAGAATCACTAAATATTATACTATCAGCATTATGCAATTAAGGGATACATAGAGGTTGCAGTTGAAAGCTTACAAGAGGGTAGGTACCTACTATACTTTTGAAAAAAGTCCAGATCTGTGTACCTGAGCAAGGGAAATTTCTCTTCCCACTTTCAATACGCTGCTGTAGTTCGTTATTTTAAGTGCATCATGCCTTGTTTAATCATAATTAAGTAGATGTCAATTATTAATATAGTGTGAGAATTTGGATGAATATTTGTTGCACGCATGCATTTTACGCCGCTACTGACGAACACTTTTCAACAAATAATAAACTGTGGCAAACAGCTGTAACAATGTAATGGAATTTATTTACATAGATAACCGTCTACAAAAGAAATCGAAACCGAATGGAACCGTTGACTACAATTTAGGGGTAGTATTTAGGGGACACATTACTCAATTTTGAAAACAGAATTCAAAAAAGTTGAATTTTAAGAAAAGGGGGCGGGGCAGGGGGTGGAAAAGGTGGGGCGATTCAGTCAACTTTTTCAGAGTTTCTTATTCAGAGAACTCTGAAAACAGACTTCAAAAATGTTGAATAACAATAGAAAAAAAGTGAGCTCAGACAGATACATACATAAATACATACACAGACTGAACTTCAAGACATTCTTATAATGTAGCGTGCCACAGTGCCATGTGCCACTACATAAAAATGCATACAAAAAGGAATGATGCAATACAGTAATAAATAACTATAATTATTGGAATTATTGTGTAATGTTTAATGGAAGCGTTAACTTGGACTTTTCCAGACATCCTGATCAAAACGGCTGAATAATTGATTGTCCGCGATGCTGTTAATACAGCTTGTTTGAGTAATATTATATGCACAATGTATGCACAATATAATGTTATCACTTTCCTGTTAGGATACATATATATTATGCAGTACGTTATAGAGGAGAGAGATGCTAACTACAATAGGGCAAGTGAATGTTGTGTATCACTTATTAGGAAAATTATATTGCCCAATGTTCAATGTAAATGGGCGTATACACAGATAGGCATATGCGTAGGGTGAAGTAAATGTAAGCTCTTTACAATAAATGCAATGGTTATGTCCAATGTCAAACTTTGGATAATATACTACTACATTAATATTGTTTAGCCAAATGCTTTGTGCAAGGCGAACTGAGCACTAGAACTAGCTTTGTCGTTCTAAATAATACATACATATAATTTTATCTATATTTGTGCACAGATCACTACGTATAGTATAACCGACAGTGACACTGAAATTGAGGATTCCAATTCCAATGTTCCACCCGTTCCTGTAAAATTAGACTCCACATTTCCAATAATTTTTTGTTAAACAGTGAAATTAATTGAAATATTTGACAATGAGCATTACAGACATGCAAAGTGCAAGTACTACGAAATCCAGTTTGAATATATGCATTATCGGTGCAGGGTAAGTTTTACATGGAAGTGTGGTTATAAACAAGGTTTCAGGTGGAATAATCCCACTATGGTAAAATGGTAATCTTCGCAACTTTCCCGGTGGGATTTTTTGGAGCATAAGGAGGGAAAGTTATAGTGGGAAGATTGTGGGAAAGCTATATGTAATGTCTGTACACATAATGTTAACCACAACCTTCCCAATTCCCACGGGAAAATTCCCAATCATTCCGGACGTCCCTTTTGGGGTGGGAAGTGGGAACTACCGAAACCACGTTATAAACTATGTAATATGATTATTATCCGATTATAACAGCTATTATCAGACTATTTCCAGCAAATCAATTGAAGAAGTATATTAAATAATAAAGAATAGCTAAAAGTAATTACTACATAAGTAATGCATTTTTACTCTTATGATATTTCTAAAGATTTTCGGGTCTTTGTGCTGCAATCCAACTGAAGAGAAAACTAGGAATTGACACTTTTACAATTTTTGAATCCAATCATGAGATCGGTGGTACATGGCTTGTTAATACATATCCTGGATGTGCCTGCGATATCAACAGCCATATGTACAGCTTATCCTTCGAGCCAAATCCAGGTTTGTGTTGAAAATAATATCAAGCATAAATATAAGTAACTACACCACATAAGGAATATACTTTCCAAGAATCAAACAATGATAGACAAAAATGTCTATTTGAGTCCTGGGCTCACTGCATTAAAATGAGCATACTTTTCCATTTAAAACACTAACTGATAAAATACTACTTAGTACATACTACAGCTTTTGGTATGTAAGAACTTTGGTATACGTATGTCATCCTTAAAAAACCATTTTTTTATGCTTTTAGCTTGGCCCAAAAGTTATTCTTCTCAAACCGACATATTGAAGTATCTGAAAGGCCTTACGGAGAAATACTTGCTGTATCCAAAAATTAAGTTCGGGCACCATGTAAAGACACTAATGTGGGATGAAATGATTAACAAGTGGCGTGTTTCCGTCGTTGACAAAAACAACGAAGAAAATGGAATCCAGAATTTAATTTTTGACATTGTGTAAGCACAAAATACCTTTTTTGTCAACTTTACTGTTGTACGTACATATATGACTTGAATTATAGAATCAATGGTCCTGGGGGAATACGAGCACCGTATTATCCAGAAGAGTTCATGTCTTTCAAAGGACCAACTATGCATTCGGCTGAATGGAATTCTTCGGTTGATCTTGAGGATAAGGTTGTTGCTGTAGTTGGAAGTGGCTCCAGTGCAATTCAAATAATTCCAAAAGTGGCAGAGAAGGCTAGAGATCTACATGTCTATCAAAGAAAACCTGCTTGGGTTGTTCCCCAAGGTCAATTTGACTTTTCGTCAATTGCAAAATTCATCTTCGCCTACATACCGTTTGTCATGTGGTTCTTCAGATTCTTCATATTTGTCGCTTGGGAAATTTTGTTTCCAGCATTTTTGACAAATTCGTGGTTTAATAAAAAATGTAAGGTCTATTTCTAGCCTTCTCATGTAATATCAATATGCATATATATGTTTGTAATAGAAAAATTTTAGAAGTTTAACATTTTTGGCAGTTTTTAATATTTCTTCATTCTATTTAGTTGGAAGTGAAAGTACTAAGTTTTTGAAACAAGAAATAAAAGATGAAGATCTTCTGAAAGATTTGACACCAAATTATCCGGTGGCTTGCAAGAGAATTTGCATTTCTGATAGTTATTATTCCACCTTTACAAAATCTCATGTAAAGTTACACCGAAGTCCTATTAAAACAATTTCTCATGATTCTATTGTGACTGAAAACGGGACTGAAGCAAAAATAGACGTAAGTACAATTAATATGATGAAGACGTAAAATATGGTTTAACATGGATTTCTTGTATCTGCCCCTTGTATACTTTTAAAGAAAAATACTCCCCTTTTCACTTTCTTAATAAAATACAATTGGATTCTTGCCCAATTTATGTATACTTGTATTTTGTTTGAGAAAACAGGTTTTAATTTTGGCTACTGGATTTCGTTCTCAAGAATACTTTTCCCCACTGCAAATAATAGGAAGAAACGGAGAGAATATTGCCAACAAATGGATGGATGATAAACCTTCTGCTTACTACGGAATCATAAGCCATATCGCACCTAATCACTTCATGCTTTTGGGACCAAACACAGTAAGTTTTTGAATGCTACTTGTACCATTAACATTTTTGCCATCATTGTACCACACTAACACATGTATGCGTTTTTTAATTCTGGATACTAATAATTAATTAACCTAATTGCAACTTTTTCTGTTACAGTTACTGGGAAACAATTCAGTCGTATTTATGATGGAGTGTCAAGTAAACTATATATTAAAGGTGATTGAAAAAATGATTAAAACGAAATCCACATTTGTCTCCGTTAAGGAATCCGCAGAGAAAGAATATATGGATCAAATATGGAAAGATATGGAGAGAACAATCTGGTCTTCTGGAAAATGTGGTTCTTGGTATGCAAATGCCCGTGGAGACGTCACAATGATCTATCCATACCCCTGTAGCTATTACTGGTGGAAAACAAGCAGTGTAGATTTCTCAAAACTGGATTTTTCATAAAATATAAAGCAGTAACTTTGAATTTGGCATAATATCTTTTAGAAAACACAAAAGTTACTTTTGTCTGTGCAGAGAACGCATTATTTACACGTATATGTAATTTAATATGAGTTAAAAATTCAAATAGTTTTAGTAATTCTTTATTATACATAGGGTAATGATATTTTACACTTGGATTATTGATGATTAGACCAATTAAATTCACTGGTCGTTTTGAAAAGAATGGTACGTGAAAGATTGCTAAGATGTTTATAAAAAGATAAGAAAATATTAAGAAACGAAGCAGGAGAACTAGACTTCTAATATTATTGTTATTAAAAAACCTTTAATATCGGAGTCCTGAATGTTCTATTGCATGTGGATATTCTGTGTTTCATGAAAATAAATCACCTCGCCTTAAGTGTTTCTAATGAGTGTGGTTGACAAAATTAATAAAATAATGGACAAATAAAAAAATCTATTTTTTTAAATTCAGAATCAGGAAAGAGAATGAATTTACAATTTTTGCACCTATTAGGTAATAGTTTTCATAGCTTTTTTCTGGTTGCAACCAAATAATATTTCCAAATAAAATACAAAACCAAAAAACCTATTCCCGTGCGGTTAACTTATGTATTTGGTAAATTTTATTTCAAATTCACTCCAAGCATCTAGTGCTCTTTCAACTTCCGAGTTGACCAAACTGGGAAAATATTTTTGAAATATGGGTATCAAGTCTTTGTATTTGTCGTAATTCTTCACTTTCCTACTTTTAGTTCCTCCGATAACGACCGTCGTTGCCCACACCAAAATAAATTTTTCCCTTTCTATTGGATCTTCAGAATCAATAAAATGTCGAAATACGAAAGTATTCCTCAAAAAGCAGGAAAGTTTTTCATTTGTGAAAGTATTAGCCATCGCATCATCAAAATCTTCCAATTTCTTTGGTTCTAAAGTAAAGGAATACCGTAGTTCTTCTGTTGACGGGTCAGGCTATAGTATACATAAATATAAAAAATACTTAACATTTCTATATGGGCATTCCATTATTTATAGCTAATGCTTAAAAATACTATATCTTACATAGTCTCCCTTAGTGAAACTTCCCATGACTTGAAGTCTTTGGTAAACTCCATCTTCGTTGCGGCGGTACTCGAAAGGATATCCGGCAGCACTTTTTCTATACGGGAGTTGGTGTAAAGGAATCGGTTCATCATTTGGTAATCCAGATGCAACATCAACGAAATATAATTCATCTTCAGCTATTTGCACTATCGTGCAGCAATGGCTAAATGGGAAAGAGCCTTGAGCCACATTTGCGGCTATTGTAAATGTGTCGTAGCCCAAGTAATCAAAAACAAGCCGTAGAAAGTAATTTAGTTGTTGACATACTCCACCTTTCCCAATAAACCCGTCATTGACAATATCTTCCAAAGTTGGTGCCCGTCTTTTTTCAGTTTCGGTAGCCGACATTGTGACATTCTATCAACAAAATATCATTATTATGACATGATTTGGTATATTGTACACCTAATAATTATAAATATAAATATTTAGTTTTATTTAATTTTTTTGTTTCAATTTTGCTTTACGTTTTGTAACTAAAATATTTTGGTTTTACGTTTTGTAAAATTTTAGCTTTTCTGGTACTTCCTTATTCATCATATCATGCCAAACTTTAAGTTAGACCTTTATCTTTCATGTGATGCCCCATTTATTGTTATGCGTGCTATAGTTCGTTTACAAAATGCATTTGAAGTTGGTCAGTAACTCCGTGCTCACCCTGTACTTAAGGTACTTATGTTCGTATTTTATACCAAATAGCATAGCTATCAACTTATGTAGAGTACGTAAATATGTAGGTATGGGTACTACGTATTTATAATGCATCAATTTTCATTTGATAACATTCCATAGTTGGCAATGTGAAAGAGAACAAATCTTGATCTCGATTTTTGAATTACAAAACCTTTACATAAATAATCCATCATCATTCATAACCAACTTGTATGCTGCAGGGCTAATAGTGTAATCATTATATTTAATTTATATAAAAGGAATCTATACCCGAATTAGGTATACTAGCCTTACCTGAAAGTATATTGTATTAACATGGTTTTTAACAATCTTTCGTAACAGTTGTACTTTTTCCAAATATGTGGTATTATTGTTGAGAATTTTCCAATCCTCCACCTTTATGACATTTGTCAAAAAGTATTCTATTTGTTCTGCGGTTGCCATAATGGTTGTATATGCTAATGCTTTTTACACTTTTAGCTCAATCCGATAGGTATTAATACTGGGCCTTTGACCTTTTAAAGCTATTTTGTAAGATATATAAGTTAAAGATTTTTAAGTGTCACTTGTATCACAGAAACACTATATATTGTACATGTATGCGCTTTTTACCAATATATGAGCAAGTAAAT
Source organism: Tomocerus mixtus (assembly GCA_034694165.1). Lineage (NCBI taxonomy): Eukaryota > Metazoa > Arthropoda > Collembola > Entomobryomorpha > Tomoceridae > Tomocerus > Tomocerus mixtus. Next base: position 2,518 of record JAQFYC010001080.1, on the reverse strand, counting down.
GCCCAATCCACTCATTTATGTGTCCAAATAAATTCTACACTAATACCTACTGTCTACGTGTATGATGTAATAAGAATAATCATGTAATATAAGATCCATATTGTAAGAACAAACTATTCATTTCAATGCTTGTTATATACGTATAGTCTGTCAGCGAAGGTCAAATTCTAAAACTGTCATATACTAAGTCAGACCGACCTTGATCGCTTAAATACATAACTGGATGGTTTTCTGCTATAGAGTTCATGAACAATGCCCTCATCTACATATATTAGATGTTTTATAGTAGTTGCTAATACATTGCCAAATGTCATTGTGTATACATAATGATTCATTGAATTTGATTATAGTAATACATTGGTTGATCAGGTATACCTAACTCAGGACCCATTTAGATGCTTTCCACTGTGTGTAAATAAACACTGTCAACTAGAATTTCATGTGTAGATAAATGAATTACTCTTCAATATTATAGCCTTATTTTTTCAACTTATTCTATAGCTCTATAGCTACTTGTATTTAGATTTCCTTTGATTTTCCTTATTAAGTGGTAGGTACATTTCGTAATAATTATTTTCTTACCATGTAAACAATAGAATTCATTTATGTTCAATTCCTAACCTTTGCCATTTGAACCTTTTTGAAATAAATATGTGAAAATGAAAAATGCAAAAATGCAAGCTCGTCTCATCATATCACAATTTATTGACTTGGGTTGTATAATATGCAACGTTTTTATTACAATTAATACCATTTCACCTAAATAAATGGTTTCATTCACAAATCCAATAGTTTTCAGTCGCATTGCATTATTTAATTGGTTGACCAAGATGTAGTATGTGGGTGTTTTGTTGTTAACTTGATATATTGTTAATTTCCTACGGTTTCATCCAGCCTACCTAACATGAGAGTTGAGTCGTGTTATAAGGTAACTTCTTTAAGAGTTAATGAGGAAAACAGACGTTATGCTACCCAATGTATTTATGAGTTTAAAAGATAAGCACAGGCGATAAAATTGAAATTACAGCTTTTAAAGCGAGTCTCGTGCCGCAGATTGCCAAGGGATTATAGATATATGTTATGTAAGTACTACCTACCATATATTTACTATATTCAGATATTATAAAGTTAATTAATGTGAAACGACTATGTAATGAAATGACAGTACGTAAATAATTATGATAATTATATTGTTGTTTGAAATGAAACACCCTACTTGAAGGTCAAAATGAGTGAATTTTGTTCGTCTATTGATTGCGGGCAAGTATCATTGAGTGTTAGTAAAATGTGATAATGTGTGTAATCAGCAGCCAAATCACATTATTCCATTATTGCATAGGATTTTGCATGTGAGTAGGTATTAGATTTGGATTAAGTAGGTACTTGAGTTTACTACAGATATTATTACACAGATCATTGCACATACTTATGTAGGTACTTCAATAGGGACATGCACTAGTTGCCCAAGACCTTTTATAACCCTATACTGGTCTGAATTCCTATTTAGATACAATAGTAATATAAATAAATTATATGTAGTGCTTGATAGTTGACATTTGAATGCTTATTCTAAATATCCATTTTTGCCGTGTTATTTCTGTACAGAAATTAATTTTCATTTAATGCTTAGTTAGTTCTGTATTGAATGCAGTGGTTGCAGCTTATAAGTAAACTTGCTACACAATAATTCTTCCGAAGTACATAGTTGTAGGCTTAAGATGATTCCATTGTTCGTTCTGTTAGTTGCCCTCTTTTGTGCATTTCAATTCTTCATTTCACAAAAGCGCCCTAAGAATTACCCTCCAGGTAACATTAACATTTGAGAATTAAGTCTCGTAACATAACACATGTAGAAAATAAAAATACATTATGTACTAATTACTAAGCTGTGTTTAATAGGACCTTTGGGGTTGCCAATTGTTGGGAATTTGTTCCAGTTGCAAACTAATACATTTGAAGTCTATTCAAATCTAAGAAAACGATATGGGGACGTATTTTCCGTGGACTTGGGGAGTTTAAGGTATATATTTCTGAGAAAATGGAACCACAATAACTAAACCTTTAAGAGTTAAAAAATATTTGAAGGCCTGAATACTGTGTCTATGATATTTTTTCAATGTGAAATGCAATATACATTAATTTTTCTCTCTATAGACAAAAAATGAAGTAAAAAATAAAGTTCTATTTTCCTAATGCTCGTTGAATGTTTTCTTTTTAGATCTGTAGTAATTAACGACTACAAATTGATAAGGGAAGCCTACAGTCAATCAGAGTTTTCTGCACGACCTGCTGGGGATTTATCCTTAGATCAAACAGGAGTTAATAGAGGTATATAAATACATTGTTCAATTATATTGTTGTATGTATAAACAGTGTAAAGGTATGTACCACCATATTATTGTACCTTAGGTATCAGTTTCACAGAAGGAAGAGTATGGACGGAGCAACGGCGTTTTATGTTAAAGAATCTCAGAGATTATGGTTTTGGTGTGAAATCAATAGACTCTCGTTTACAGCA